>ML285605.1:5002-34149 GCA_005239495.1 Nicotiana undulata
CTCAGGCATTCCCTCAATCACTCAGTATCAATCATCACTGAGTATCAGCCCCGCGGGCAATCATCATCAGTCATCGGTACCGGCGCTCACTGGGGGTGTGTTACAGACTCCGGAGGGGCTCCTACAGCCCAAGCGCAATAATAACATAAGGCCTGGAAGCCTTCTCATCTCTCTCATGAGGCCTGGAAGCCTCCTCATATCACTCATAAGGCCTAGAAGCCTCCTCACATCACTCATAAGTCCTGGAAGCCTCCCCACCTCTCTCATAAGGCCTGGAAGCCTCCTCACATCACTCCTAAGGCCTGGAAGCCTCCTCACCTCTCTCATAAGGCCTGGAAGCCTCCTCACATCACTCCTAAGGCCTGGAAGCCTCCTCACCTCTCTCATAAGGCCTGGAAGCCTCCGCACATCACTCATAAAGCCTCGAAGCCTCCTCACAATATAGGCCTGAAAGCCTCACTCAGTCAGACACTCTCAATTAGCCCTTAGGCCATAAACAAACCGGGTTCTCGACCCAAAACAGTGTTCCATTTTTCAAGAAATAGTATCAAAATACTCTGAGTGTCAAAACAATTATCAGGAAAAGACTGAGTGTAAATCACAACATATCAAGTGAGGAAACACAGTAAAACAGTCCCCCAAGAGGTAAACAGATCGGCACTATGCCCAAAACACGGCTTACAGCCCAAATCATATCATAATAAAATAGTAGTAATTAAGCATAGGCTTAAAAGTCGGTTTAGCAACTCAATAGTCGCCTAAATAGGAAAGATGTTTCCAAAGTTTCCACCTTTTATTTCAAAACCCGTGAAAGGGTGCATAGTTCGGGGTTTCATACTCTCAGGACAGGATTTAAAGACATTACTTAACTCAAAACTAGCCCGGAATTATTCCGCAACACGCTTGCCTCTCGAATCAACCTCCGAAGGCTCCAAATCTACCAAGTTTGGATTTTTATCATCAATATGGGCTTAAGGAACAATTTCCAATCGAAAGATATCAAATTTACTCAAAAATCCGAAACCGGGCAAAACCCGACCCCTGGGCCCGCATCCCGAAACTCAGAAATTTTTTACATAAAAATGTCCTTCATCTTCTCACGATTCCGTACATATAAAGAACACCAAAATCGGAGTCTGTTTGACCCCTCAAATCGACCCTTGAAGGTCTCATAATCTCATGCCCCAAAATCTTGTTTTTCTACTGTTTTTCATGAATTGGGATTATGGTCTATAATCACCCATAATCGAGTTTTAATGACTAGAACACTTACCTCAATGAAGAACAAGGATTTCCCTCTTCAAAATTGCCCCCAAGAGCTCTTTTCTGTACGACAATGGTGTAAAAAGGGGTTTAGGTCGCGGATGAAATATTTAATTACTGCCCAGTTATTTCTTCACCGCGATCACAGACTCCCTGTCGCGATCGCGGAGCACAATTTTTTAAACCCCACGCGATCGCAGCCCCCTTCACGCGATCGCGAAGACTGTTCGATCTCGCCCCCACGCGCCTGCCTTATCCCTACGCGATCGCGAATCCCCTCACACGGTCGCAATGCCTGACCTGCTCGACCTCTGCGATTGCAGACGCCATTATGCGATCGCAGAGAACAAAAATGCTTCCCCTCACAATTGAACTACCCGATCGCAGAGAAGAAAAACCTGCAGCACAAAAACCAGAAAACCAGCTCTTTCTTTAAGTCCAAAAATTCTCGTTAACCACCCGAAATCAATCCTGAGCCCCTCGGGACCCCAACCAAACTTACCAACATATCCCGTAACATCATTCAAACTTATTTGCACGCTCAAAACACCAAAACTAACATCAAAACTCCAAATTTGCATCGGATTCAAGCCTAAGAACTTTTATATTTCTAAAATTCACCAATGATGCTGAAACTATCCAAGTCCAAAATGACATTACAAACTTGTTCCAATTGTTGGAATTCCATTCCGACCTCGATAGCCTATTTTCCACTGCCGACCGGAATTGCCAAAAACTAACTTTCACCAATTCAAGCCTAATTCTACACCGGACATCACAAAATTATTCTGAACACACTCCTAAGTCCCAAATCACCTAATGAAGCTATCCGAGCCATAAAATCTGAATTCCAAGGTCGTTTACCAATAAGTCAACTCTTAGTTGACTTTTCCCATTTTTAAGGCTATTCTTAAGGACTAAGTGCCTGAATTCTCATTTAACCATTCTGATTCCAAGCCTATCAACTCTAACACATTAATAACTAAATAACCAATCTATAATAAGTCAATAACAACAGTTATAATGCAGGTTTTTTCGTAACGACAGACCGGATCGTTACAACTAGCTTGGACATGCATTCCTATTCTTGACTTATTTAGGAGTATTGATTTAACTGCTAATTGTTACATGAAATTTCTATATGCTATTTAGGAGCCACGACTCCATTGAGTGAAGCGTGCTATCTTTAAAACCATTTATGAGTAGTGTTATGATTATCACTTGAATTGAAAATATAAGCTTTATATCTTTAGGTTGTTTTGTATCTTGAGACATGTTGATCATGAGGATATTTACTGTTTTATCTCCAGGCTTGTTTTTATCATATGTGTTATAAGTATCTTGATGCCTGTATACTTTCCACTACTTATTCAAAGTTAGACTTGATACTTATTGGGTATCGGCCTTGGTGTACTCACACTACGCTTCTGCATATGTTTGTGCAAGTTCTAAGACTAGTACTGCAATATCCTTTGAGCTGAGTAGGAATGTGTTATTGGAGACTTCGTGGTGAGCTACCATAGTGTTCGACCTGCAGCACATGGAGCCCCCGTACTTATTTATCTCTTGTCTATTGTCTTTCTCACATGCATTTTTTATTATGTATTCAGACTTGTACTTACTCAGTAGTTGCTCGTGTACTTGTATCAACTAGTTCTTGCAAGTCCTACTATTTTGATGGTGTTTAGCCCATGTTTTACTTGTGTAAGATATTTTACTATTTGAGATTATTCCTGCTTTTATTTATGAGATAATTCTATTAATTAAGGAAATTAGATTATATTCTATTGAATATGAGTTCGCTTATTTTAGAAACTACGCTAGGCGCCATCATGACCTGAGGTATGACTTTTGATCGTGATAAGTTGGTATTAGAGCTCTAGCTTCTAAAGGCCTCATGAGTCAAGAGCATGTATAGTAGATACACATTATTTGTTTGTTGTTGATACACATGTATTTGATGAGCATGAGGATTTTGGATCAATGAGTATTCCCACATGGAGCGACATGATGGTTAGATCGGGTTGCATGCCATAATAGTGTTATGTTTGGATACAATTTCCGGTGCCTACTCCATGTTCTTTGGTTCTACCTTGTGGGATGGATTCATAGTGTAGTGTTTTTGTGATTATATATGTCAGGCTTACTAGTCAGCTCTCCCATTAGACTTACGGTGTTTAGAGAATTTGGGTAAGTTTAGATACTGCATTTGGACTTGTTGGTATGATTGGAAGGTGTCTTAAGGGGATGGGATCTGATTCGGGGTGGATTTGGACCATGCCCGTTAGGCTTTACGTAGCTGATGTGCTAGTGTTTTGCAGTGCATTGCAATCGTGGAGTAAAGCTTGCAATGGCGGAGTAAATCTTGGGATAGAAACTTTCCTTAGATGAGTTGATTGGAAATCTCAAAACCTATGAGCTAAGGAGACAAAACATGAAGATGGACGTGCCAAATAATGAAAGAATTTTGGTCCTTAGAATCTCCGAGGATTCTGTTTTGGAAGATTATGAAAGGACAATGATCACTAAAGTGTTCAAGAGTACTTGAGAAGAGGAAAGGTCCTTCAAGAAGTTAAAACTATAACAAATCCAAAGGAACTAAAAAGAAGGTAGATGATGGATGCTATACAAGTGGGAAACTGATCACATAATCAAGTAGTGTCCAATGTGGGAGATTGAATGGGAACGAAGAGATCTAAAAGAAAAAACATGAATAAGGAACATGTTCGTGCCAAGAAGAGATACAACAAAGGGTCAACCAAAACAATGGTTGATGCGTCAAAAGATAGCTCATATAAGGATTATGATGATGAGGATGAGGATGATGAACGAGCTCTTATTGCTATTGGAGAATCTGAAGAAGAACCTGAGGTAAACATCCTTGAACTAAAAAGTAAATTAATATCCTTTCTGAAGATAGAACATCTAAACTATTATTTGCTTTAATTGATGAATTTGAGAATGTGAGTTCTGAAAAGGACCAACTGTAAAACGAGTGTGTAATTTTGAAAGCAGAGTGAATATTTTTGGAAAGGAAGGATTATAAAACTGAAAAGGAAAATACTGCTTTGAAGAACCAGGTTCTTGCACTTGATACAGCAGTCTTAGGACATAGACCTGAAAATTTTAATTTAAAGTTAATGACAGGTAAGGAAATACCTAGCGACACACAACTCACACTAGAAGAGGATTTAAGAAAGGTAAAAGATGATTTGTACAAAAAGAATGAATATGTAAGAGTCTTGAAAGAGGACTTAACAAAGTTTAAACATGAGCGTGAAAGAACATGTAAATAGAACAGGTCATGTGTTGTAATTTTATGGCTAACACCATAGTAGCAACAGAAAGGGACTTTGATTTGGAACTCTATACCTAAATGGGATCCCAAAAACAAGTACCTAACACTTCCTGAGAATAAGTTTGCACTCATTATGATAACACTAGACATTATAGGAGTGAATATATAGCAAAAGATAAAGCAAGTCTAAGGAACAAAAAAAAATTAAGGAAGAATAGGATGCCAGGTTGCACAAAGAAGAATCTGATTTATCCTTTTCCCTATAGAAAGGGACCCAAATTAGTTGGAGTTCCTAAGACTAATTTCTTTTGTAGGTCTAAATGAATGAGAGCATACAAATAAGGTATATGGATAGTGGTTGCTAAAAGTACATGACAAGAAATAAGAACCAATTACTTTCACTCATAGCCTTTGTCGCGCCCCCTTTTTCTATCGCACGGGTTAGGTATGGAGAGATCAGGTTTATGGCATTTTGGAAAACTCCTTAAAAGAAAGGTTTTAAGGAATAGTTGCCACCTAACGATTTTTATGGTGCGTTAGGGCACCTAGAGTTAATAACTCATGAACTAGTTTGTGTTACCAGATATTGGGTAAGGGCTTGAAATTATCCTAAGGGGAAGGTGTTAGGCACCCCTCGAGATCCACAATTGTGAGTCCCAGCAAATAAGTTTTGTGAATTTGGACAGTGAACAAGTAACAAGTAAGGTTCATATAAGAGGGGATTTCAAAACAAGTATGAAAATCTTTAAAGGTTTTGGAATTAGAATAAACATTTGAAAAGAATTGTCCTAGGTTTAAAGTAATACGGATTACTTCAATGCAATACCCGGTATGTCACACCTCGAAGAGGCGGCTACACGTGGTATTGGCGCACCAGTCATCATATTTGTATTCTACCCTTCCCACCCCGTAAAGGTTATTTAAAATGCGTGTGTTGGTTACGAATTCTTATTGCGTGTCATTACCCGTCCCATCCTATAAGTCCTGGAGGGTATTTAGGACTACTAATCCTACAAGGTGAGTACTAGGCTGGACCCCTAGGTTAAAGGATAAAATACTAGGCGACATGTATAAAAAGTAGGACTGCACATATAAGGGAACATATAAAGACAAAGAAAGGCTCACAGGTCCCTCCACACATAGACATGTAAGTAGCACGTCTCAAACACGATTAAAGTCTCAAGATAGAAGTTCAAAATAGGGATTTTAGTAAAATAGTAGGTCGTAGGAATCTGAGTTGGAAAACTTAATGAAGACAGAAAATTTAATTAAGATTGAGTGACTTGAAGGACAGTTGATTTTCAAAATATACAGTAGCTAAAGGCAACAGTAAGATTTAGAAGTACGCAGTGATTTAAAGCTTTCAGAAAACATAGAAGGAAGTCATTAAAGCATGGGTTTGAAGTAACATAGTGATTTTAAAAGATAAGGGACTAAAATACACTGGCTTAACATAGAGTAATAGTTATTAGTTTACAGAGAACTTGTAGTAAAAGAAGTAGTGAGATGGTATCAAAATATAGTAACTTTATCAAAATATAGTAACCTTAAAGAAATACAGAGCAAGGATTCGAAATGGCATGATTTTGAGCAGAGTGAGGCATCTTTGAAAACCCAGTAGTTTGAAAACATAATAGAACAGGAATCAGTAAAAATCAGTAAAAGAAAATAGATGCACAACTTCGAGACTATTTAAAATAAAGCAGGAGTTTTAATAAAAAGTAAAATGAACTTGAGTGAGGTAAAATAGGAGTGGGAACAGCAGGGTTCAAAATATTCAAAGGGGCTGATTAAACTAGTAGAACATAATTGATTTGATTTTAATACGTATTAGGCCTAAAGTTTGCCTAGGCGTCGTATACATTGCCTACTTATTTTTAAAAGGTGAACATGCGTATTTGGATTCTGATTTTAATAGATACATGTTTGCAGGAAATTGTTTCAAGTAGATTAAACATATTTTATGGGAGTATTAGATTATGTTAACTAGGCGTTCAAGTTCTGATAAATAAGAAGTCCTAAGGGAAGGATATCTAATGCACAAAGTATCATCCTAAAAACATAGTTTCTATATGTCATGTTTATAAAAATGCATGAGCAATACATTATGACAGCCTTTTGTTACTCGTTTAGTTATACTGGGAACATAGTGTCAGATGGCATGAATATAATAGATGTGTTGAAATAAAGAACCTAAACATGATTTTTTTAATGCATGGCATGCATGTCCTAAGCATGATACTATTGCACACATAGGGAAATAAAGCCTATAGTCATGATTTCTACCCATACTACACTAAACATGCATAGTTCCCTCCCATATTCACTATCCAGCCCCAATCGTTTGTTTACAAATTATTACAGACCGTAGGAAATGAATTACAGTAATTGCAAGGAGAAAAATAAGAAGTTATTCTATAGGGAGCCTTCAAACATGCCCAACCTTCCAGCCTCACCCCTTTCGAGCTTCACAGCCTTACATAGCCTGGGTGCGGCAAAGCTCCCAAAGGCCCTTGTGAGGGCCCTGGCCAATACCAGCACCGCAGCAATTGCCAAGTTTGAGATAGGTGCAGTGTGGAATTACCTGCCTCAGTGTGTCAAAGTTCAGAGGGAGATCAAGGTCCCTAAGCAATGCTCACACTGAGGGGGTGGAATCTAAAGGTCTAAGAGTAGTGTGAAGTGCAGGAAGGAGTAGTTAAAAAGAGTTTAGTTTGAAAGGGAGTTTTGAAATAACATGGCTTTAGAGGATAATATAAAGATCTTTTATGAAAAACCAGTTTGAAAAAGGAAGCAGTAGAATGGTGACAACTTAGCAAGTATGCAGAATTCAAGAAAGCAAACACAAATAGGGGAAAGGGATTAGGGTCAAGTAATGGTAGCAGCATATTTGCAGTAATCTGTCCTTAGAACAAAGTTACAGATTTTCACAGGATGTGATATGCCAAGAGTCTATCATATATTATAGATGTAGATACAAATCTGAGAATACTAAGTATTATAGGTTCATTAGAATCCAGGCAATTGATAAAGAAACATACATAAAGAGATGCTAGATATGCAGAAAGAAGGAGTAAAAGAGTCACGTAGGCCATAATGAATCATAGAGAGGAAAACAGGAGTCATGCTAGGCAAGAAGAAGAAGAGAGATCATAGAAAGAGAGTAGACATACTAGTTACATAGTAGGCAATAGAACCATAAGTAAAAGCACAAAAGAAACAACAGGAATCTTAACCAGAATTGAAACATATTGTTTTAGGATGTTGTAAACTTAACTTAGAACATACCAGTGTTAAGAGAGAGAGCAAAGCAGAAGAGAGAAAAGTGATAGCACTATTAGCCTTGGCTTACAGCCGGCTAATAATAGGCAAGAGTAGAGAGCAGCAAATAGAGCAAAGAGAGACAGAAAGAAAGAGCACAAGAGAGTAGTATAGAGTATTGATGTGTGTGTCTTGCTAGTGAAAGAATAGAGGCATATATAGTTGCAAACAGGTAGTAAATAAGGTAACAAACAATTAGTTCAGCAGAATTATAGAAGTAGGTATCAATTCGAATCAAATTAATAGAAGTACTCCATTTAATTAAGGAGTCATACTCAATCAGGGATAGACTAGTAATATAAGGAAAGAAGATCATGTAAGACTGACAGTCCAAGTATAGCACATGTAAGTAAGACCAGGTTCAGAATCTTATTTAAGGAGAAATATATACATATCAATTTGACAGTAATACCAGACACAAAAATAGAGCAAGAGATAGTTAAAAAATCGAAGATCAGTAAGGACATCCTCAAATGAGGCCCTAGTTACAGGAAATCAGCATTAATTAGAGGAAAATATCACAAGGAAGTAATTTCAGCACATAGAGCAAGTAATTAGTCGAGGTTCAGAAAATCCAATTAAGGAAAGGTCTGTAAGAATCAATCTAAAAGTAGAATCAAATCATATATTAAAGCAAAGGAATAATTTGTAAGTCAAAATTAGGGACTTAAGTAAGAATCACATAGAGTCAGGGATTCAACACTAGCACAACCGAACATGACATAATAGGGAGAATCAAAAACCAGAAACCCTAATGATTATAACAACAAGAACTCACATAGGTCTAGAAATTCAGGAAAATAGACACAAATAACATAGGCAGAAATCAGAACATGGTACGAATCATGATACGGGTAAAAGAAAGGAATAGTCAGGAACCCTAGTGACGAGCACATAGCAGATCACAGAGTATCCAAAAGCAGAGCACTCATGCTAAGCAGATAAACGTAGATGGCCAATATACTCAGACTCACAGATTGAACCAAGAAAATTTGGAGTTTTTTAACAACAAATGAGTCACACAAGGGGAAAATCTCAAATAAAGTTAGAACACGGTAAAAAACCACAAGAATAACTCTATAAATTAAAAGAGAATTGTTTCGAAAAAGGGTTTCAAACCCTAGTTTTGAAAAGATGAGAAATCATTTAGGAAATTGAGAAATATTTGAAGGAAACATGGAAAGAACAAATAATATATATAGATCTATTAGAATAAATCGAAAAGTTAAAAAGTTAGGGTTTCGTAAAAGAATCAGAGATAACCGGAGAACCTGCCGCGAAGCTCGAAGGTAATGGTGATTGTGGCATGGTCGTATCAAAACCCCACCGGAGAAGGCCGAAAAATCACCAAAGCAGGAGCCCCAGTAGTGGTCCAGCATGGTTGAAACCTATCACGACCCAGAATCCTAATACAGGTCGTGATGGCGCCCAACGACGGGGTTAGGCAAGCCAATAAGAATTTCACTAAGTGTTACCCTTCCCATTTGATTAACAAGTCAATAATTGCCAATTTTAAACAGTTAAACATGATGATAGCTGGATACAAAATAAAAGCATAACACTAAGTGGCCAAAATAAAGCATATGTATGCATATACAACCCAAAACCTAAAATATATATACATTACGCGTGTGTGCCAGGAACTAGTGTCACGAGTGTCATGGTCATACTAAAGGAATATACAAAGGAAAGTAATATATATACAAATCCACAATCTGGATGAAATAGACGGGGAAAATAACAAAAAGTAAGTGAAACTCCATGGTGCTGCTGGGAATCGCCAGAGGAAGCAGCTCACCGTGAAGTCAAGTCCACAAGCTCAGGATCTATCTCTGGTACAATAACCAGAAGCACCGGCCTCTGAACCTGTACAGTTAAGTACAAAAGTGCAGCATGAGTACATATTAAATAAATATGTACGCAGTGAGTATCCCGCCTAATCTCGAAGAAGTAGTGACGAGAGGTCGACTCGATACTCACTAAGGTCGAACAGTAATAACATATGATAGAATATAATGAAATACAGTAGGCATATCAGGAAATAAGAAACAAGTACATATCAAGAGCAGAAATCTAAACAACTACTGAATTAAGCAACAATGCACTTCCAAGGGTAGGACCACCGAAATGAAATAATAATCACAGAGTCTTAGATCCGCCGTGGCGTACGGCCCGCTCCCATAAGGTACCTTCTAAACTCGCCGTGGCGTACGGCCCGCTCCCATAAGGTACCTTCTAAACTCGCCGTGGCGTACGGCTCGATCCCATATGTATCACAAATACCTTTCAACTCTGCCGTGGCGTACGACCCGATCCCATATATATCACAAATACTTTTCAATTCTGCCGTGGCGTACGGCCCGCTCCCATAAGGTACCTTCTAAACTCGCCGTGGCGTACGGCTCGATCCCATATGTATCACAAATACCTTTCAACTCTGCCGTGGCGTACGACCCGATCCCATATATATCACAAATACCCTTTCAATTCTGCCGTGGCGTACGGCCCCATCCCATATATATATATCACAAATACTTTTCAATTCTGACGTGGCGTACGGCCCGATCCCATATATATCACAAATACTTTTCAATTCTGCCGTGGCGCACGGCCCGATCCCATATATATCACAAATACTTTCTTTCCATAACTAATTCCTCTCCATTCAACAATTTTTTCCATAAAGCCTCAAAGAAACAATACTATACAAAACATGGTCTCATAGTACATATGGCGTCACAATGAATCATATAAAGCATTTCAAGGAAACATATAGGGCATTACGAGGAAGCATACAAGGCATATAAGGCATTACGAGGAAGCATATAAGGCATGATGTGGTCCTAACTACCCGGACATAACAATGATAGCCGCTATGTACGGACTCTCGTCACTTGGCGCGTACGTAGCCCCCAAACAATTTGCACATAGCATATACATCGCCTATGAGGACAATTTCCCTCTTACAAGATTAGAAAGGAGACTCACCTCGTGTCGAATCTACCCCTCGGACCACAATTGCGTCCGAAACTCCGAACTCTACACCTGAGGACTCGCAACTAGCCAAAAGGTGTAAAATAAAATCAATGCATGCACAATGTGGGAAATTATTCTTGAAGAGTTTCCAAATTCCAACCCCGGTCCCGCATGTTCAGATTCTGAAAATTCTCTAAGGGATCACTCACCCATAGCCTAAGGATCATTAAGGTGTGATTTCTACTTGAATTCATGGCCTAAAATGGCAAATCACAAAATCCTCAAGAACCCTAAAATTACTACCTAATTCTATGATTTTAGATAATTTAGTAGGGAATTTAACTAGGACTTAATGTTTGAAACTAGTAAAACTATGGAATTTACTTACCCCAATAACAGTGGTGGAAGGTTCCTTGAAGAGCTCTTTAAAAACTTGAGGAGGAATATGAAAATGGAGGAAATATGCTAAGTCCCGTATTTAATAACACTGCCCAGGGATTCCTTCACTGCGATCGCGAAGGCCAACTGGCCAGACCTCTGCGATCGCGGAAGAGGTCCTGCGATCGCGAAATGTAAATGTTCCCGGCCCTGGCTTGACACTATGTAATCGCAAGGATGAGGCTGCGATCGCGAAGGCATGGAGTCCAGCCTTTCGCGATCGCGAAGAGGAAGCTGCGATCGCGAAGAACACTCAGCGGCCCAGCAAAATTCCTTCTCCGCGATCGCGAACCACCTCCTGCGATCGCAAAGAAGGAAACCAGACAACAAAAATCTGGTTTTTTCCAACTTAGCTCCCGGGGGTCCAAAACTCACCTGAGCCCCTTGGGACCCCGTCCAAAAGTACCGGCAAGTCTGTATTCATGATACGGACTCGTTCGAACTTCCAAAACGCGAAAAATAACAATGAAACTCAGAATTCAACCCCAAAACCAAATTGAATCAAGCTTAAGAACTTAAGATTCTAGAATTCATTTCAATGCGCCGAACCGGCCTATACTACTCGGAATGATTTCAAATTTTGCAGACAAGTCGTAAATGACATAACGGAACTATTACCTGTCTCGTAATTGCATTCGAACCTCGGTAACATAAAATCACATTCCAAACCAAATTTCAAGTTCTATGAAAAATCCTCAAAACTTCACTAACTCTAAATTTCCCATTTTGATCCGAAACCCGTCAAATCAAGTCCGTTTCTTAGCAAATTTCACAGATAACTTAATTAACACATGTTGAACCTATTTCAGGCTCCGGAACCATAATACGGGCACGGCAGCATAGGTTTCACATCAAGGTTCATTTTCATAAGCCTTTATTATTTTCAGAAAATAATTTTCTTTAAAAAATTCATTTCTCGGACTTGGGTCCTCGGAATTCAATTTCGGGCATACGCCCAAGTCCCATAATTTCCTACGGACCTCCCGGGACCGCCAGATCATGGGTCCGGGTCCGTTTACCAAAAATGTTAACCAAAGTTAACTTTATTCAATTAATTATCATAAATTCAATTCTTTATCAAGTTTTCACATAAAGGCTCCCCGACTACGCGCCTGGGCTCCGCACGCACATCGAGGTGAGATTAATGGAGGCTTTCGGGGCCTCGGAACACAGTCATAATTAAATTTACATAAGATGACCTTTTGGGTCATCACAAAACCCATGGAGGTCTCAAAGACGGAGAGGATCGGAGAGATAAGGCTTCAAGGCGGCTGGTGGTTGAAAGGAGGTGAGCTTGGAAGTGGCCGGAGATGAAGGCTGGAGACCATCGGAGAACCAGAAGGTTCTAGAGGGAAGGGGGAGAGGAAGAGACCAGATGAGAGAGAGAGAGTCAGTCTCGAAGAATGAGAGAGACGGGGGGGGGGGGGGGGGGGNAGATTTTAATAAGTAAAAAGTGATTATGAATGACATACAGAACTGGAAAATATTTTGAAATTATTTAGAGCACAATTTATGAATTATTTAAATATAAAATATTAAAATAAACAGGAAATTAGTTTAATAAAAATATGGAAAAATAGGAAAAAATACTCATTATTACAAAGAGTGATTTAGAAAACTTATATGCAAGTTTGCAAATAATTTGAGGAAACATTGGGTATCAACAGGCTTAAAAGAAAGGTGTGATAATTGGAGTTGAGAAGGTAGGTAAATCTGATTCTAACTCGATTGAAAATGACTACTTGATAGATGGACTGAAATACAACTTGATAAGTATCTTACAACTGTCTGATAGAGGAAATATGTAGCTTTTACCTTTGCAAAATATTTTATGAGTAATCTTACCACTAATAAGATAGCCTTGCAGGGAAGAAGAGTGAACAACATATATGTGGTGGATTTGTCCATTTTCAGATAATGAACTCGCTTGCTTGAGTGTCATGGACAGTGATTGCCTCCCTTGGCATAAAAGACCTGGCATGCTAGGCTAAGTCAACTTAACAAACTAGTTTACAAGGACTTGGTGATATGTCTACCTAATATAAAGTTCAAGGAAGACAAAAGTTGTAAGGCTTGTGCAAGTGGATAGCAGGTAAAATCTTATTTCAAAAGTAAGAAAATTGTGAGTACTACAAGGTCGATGGGGCTGATCCACATGGATCTGTGCGGACTAACGAGGACAATGAGTTGAGGTGATAAGAGATATGTTATGGTGCTTGTTGATGATTACTCTATATTTACTTGGACTTTGTTTTTAATCTCTAAAGATGAAGTATTTGATATGTTCACTTCATTTGTTAGAAAAACTCAAAAATGATTAGGTAATCAACTTTCATCAATTAGGTCTGATCATGGTATTGAATTTAAGAATGCTAAGTTTTCTTAATTTTGTGATGAGCATGCCATCGACCATAATTTACTTGCTCCTATAATGCTGCAAAAAAATGGAGTAGACGAAAGGAAGAATAGGACTTTTGAGGAAATGGCTAGAATCATGTTAATTGCTAGTAAGTTGCCTCAAAGCTTCTAGGCAGAAGATGTGAATAATGCATGCTACATCATAAATAGGTGCATATCTGGACCTCTTGTTGAGACAACTCCCCGTGAATTACTGAAAGGGAGAAAGCCAAATACATCCCATTTTAGGACATTTGGAAGCAAGTGCGTTGTTCACAATAATGGAAAAGACTCCCTAGAAAAGTTGGATCCCAAAAGTGATGAGAGAGTATTCTTGCTTCACATAGTGAAGCCTATTAGATATACAATAAAAGAACTGTGTGTGTATAAAAAATATGTATGTTGCCTTTGATGAAACTAACATTCTTTCTCAAAGGCAGGAATAAGATGATGAAGAGATTGGATTAACAAAATATTCAAATGGTGAAATCGTAGTCCAGCCAAAAGTTGTATCACGAGAAGAAGCATGTGATGGACTAGGTCTTTCCACCCAGGGCAACCTGATAGGGGGAACGGGAAAGAGAGGAATTGATCCTCAAACCTCGAAGGAACCTGTCCATGAATCTGCTCCTCAGCAACAAAACAATGAAGGAACATCCAAAGAAAATCAGTTGGTTGCGAAACCCTATAAGTATTGTACCAAAGTTCTCATCTCATTATTGACCTAAGCGGTGTAGATTTGATGATTGACCAAGGGACGCATGTAGGGGTGTTCATAAAAATTCGAAAAATCGAACCAAACCGACAAAAAAACGGACACATTTTAGGTTTGGCTTGGTTTTGGTTTTGAATTTTAAAAACCGATCAAATTTGGTTTGGTTTTGGTTTCAATCAAAATATAACCGGAAAAAAAAATCGAACCAAACCGGCTATAAAAGTAGCTATTTAAATTTATCATTACACCTATATATATGTATATTTTTTTATATAAAGTTTCTAAAATTTTATGGTATATATTAGTCATTTATATTTTTAGTCTAGTCCTTTACTATTTAATAATCTAATTATTTTCCTTTACATTCTAGTTTGATTGGTAATTGTTTTTCGCTAAGTATAAAAAAAATTATTTCTTGCTAAAAAAAAATTGATTTTTAGTTAAGTAATTAAATTATTCATCACTATTTTATTCAATTATCATAAATATATCTTGGTAAATGATAAATTTCTCAAAGAGCAATTGATTTGATAGTGTTACGTTGAAAATGTAGTCACCGGAATATGCATTTGGTAGTGTATGTCCCATATTTAAGAAAAAATCCGAAAATTAATCGGAGAAACCGACAAAAACCGAATCGATAAAAACTGACTTAATTGGTTTGGATTGGTTCCAATATTTGAAAACAGGACTTACTTGGTTTGGTTTCTTTTTTGGGAAAAACCGACCCAAACCGAACCATGAACATCCCTAGACGCATGCATGAACCAGGTTCATGGACATAGTACACAAGTTACAGTAAGAATCAAGCAAAAGGCATGCACATGCAAGGGATAAGTATAAGTGGTTATTTCTGATAATCCCTGAACAAAAAGATTGTGTATTTGATAAGGAGCATGATTCCTTACTTGACCTCTATCCAAGATAAGAAAAGACCTAAAAGTTGAAGTAAACTAGTACTTTTCCACCAAAAAAGTGTAAAGCATTAAACTTCTAGTTAATCTTTGTTCTACTAGCAAGGATGTGTAAAGCATTAAACTCCTATTAGTATTGCTATCTTTTACAAGCATCACACATTTACTGAAGTTAAGAAAAATTTGAGAGCAAAATAACAAGAAATTTTATGAGCAATTTATGTGAGATTCAAGGGCGCGAACCTGAGCTACAAGAACCAGATTGAAGAACTAGTTCCATGTGTTTTTCTTTAATTCTAGTATAAGTGTAGTAGGAGCTCTTGAGTTGTACCTTTCAGCTTTCTTTAGAAGCAAATTGTACTAGGTACTTGAGTTGTATCATTCAAGTTAAAGTTAACTTGAAGCAGTCGCAACAGACAGTGACGTGTTACTAAAAGGGTTAGAGCTTAATCCTTAGGTTTGCTAATGGTAGCTAAAATCACGTGTTTTAGTCATAATTTGCACTGTAATAACTGTATTTTACTTGTGTTTGAGCTTAAATAATAGTAAATTGTACTTATTAAATAATTTTGAGAAGGAAAAAGGCTGGAGTCTTTCTGAACAGGGGCGGAGTTAGTTTGGAGAAAGAAGTTTACTTGAATTCTCTTTATTGAAAAATTATAATGCGCAAATAAGATAAAAGTTATTTCCTTATTGTTATAAAAGCTGTAACTTCTCATTAAACAAATTAAAAATATCAAGAAGGGAATATGAGAGGAGAAACAAGACAAGGAGGAAGAGGTTTGTTTCTTGGAATGAGATAGAAGGGAGACAAGAAGATGAGAATAATTAAAAGAAAAAATAAAAGGAATTTGGAGGAGAATAAATAGGGTGTGCCACAGAAAAGACAAGAGCCTCCGACAAAGATTTTAGCAGTACGGACCAGACATCCCCATTCCTCAGCCACCCATAATATACTCTCTAATTCCTCACTTACCCCCATAAATTTAATCCATTTCCTCGTCACACTCTTTCTGGATTTAAGGATCGTTTTGTTTGTTTCCTACATTAAAATTAGTTCCTCTGAGAAACAGAGAATGTATTCCGTGGCTGAATCCATTTAAAAATATAAAAGACAACGTAAAAAGTGTTATTTTTACTCCACTAGTTTTGTATTAATAAGTAGCTAATGACATGATATTGTTTTTGTTATTCCCTATATTACGCAAATTTAGTCAGAAAATACTATAATACCCATTTTCTAGCTCATCAATGAGCCGAAATCAAGGCTTATGTTGAACTTATTTGCTATAACGAATGACAGATAAATAGTGAAAAGTAATTTTTTAAGAAACAAATTAAACAGAATATATACATGCATCTTGGTAATTGTGATCATTCATTCCCTTGTCTTGGCCAAGGTTAGGCATCTCAAAGCCCTAGATTTTGACTACTTGAAAATTTGTGTGATTCCGGTTTCTTGGCATCTTCATGATTTTTTATGGGCTTAATGTTAACGGTTACAGCAAGCTTACAAAACAGTCTGGCCAAATTATAGTTATAGAACATAACAATGGCCAAGGTAATCAGCTCATGTGACTTTTTACTTCTAATACGGAAGGATTTGGTAATTGTAATTACTTTCCCCAACGCGAAACGTCATTAGGTGTCTATTAAATGATTCTTCCTCTATTCTTATTAATCATTTTTATAAATTTAATTTGTTTAAAATAGTTGAATAAAAAGTCTGTTATTTCATCTATATCGTTAATGTTTTAATTAGTAGAGTGTTAATAAAGTGAGATAGGTAATTTGGACAACTTAAAAGGTGTAAAAACATTAAAAGACAGATAATGTTAACCAGATGAGACAATAATCACGTTACACAAGTAATTTACACTTCAGGTAATTGTACGCTAATGCAGCAATTGTTTGGCGAGAGATATGTCGTTAAAGATGTTTTCGGTGTGGTGGGACCTCGGGAAGTTGGTTGTTACATTTAATTTTACGGGTATAGTCAATTTTCTGTTTATCCATTTATGTCAAAAGCACAAGATTATTTTTGAGAAATTTCGTTTACAAGATTTTCCGAATAATTAAAATTTCGGATGAACTTTTTATGACATTGATTTTTGATGAACCACTCTTTTCAGACCAAGTTTTTGAAAATTCTAGGCTTTACCTCTTCTCTTTCCTTGAAAAGTCCGTGTGTTATGTCATGAAAGGTAATTTTCCACGAATACCCCTAGGAACCTCTTAGTTATGCGCGTATTATATTCAAGATATTTTTAGTTAGTATAAACTGCAAAGCTAAAGCTATATATGAAATTGGATTATTTTTAGTAGTAAAGCACAAAGTCACAATTCTACAAAATAAAAACCTTTATGCAATTAGCATGAGAGAGCTAACAAAGTATGAATACGATGTACGTCTGAGTTTCTACGAGCTATATAAGGTACTCCCTTCGCTCCACAATAAGTGACCAATTTGTTTTTTTCATTTTGGTTCAAAATAAATGTCTATTTATATAATCAAGAAAGAATTCAATTTAATTTTACAAAATAACCCTTATGTACATATCTCTAAAAAGGTTTCTTACTCCTCACATTAAATGTTTAATTAATGGTAGTTTAGTCATACTAGATATTTTTGTATAGAATTTAGTATTTTCTTAATGAGCGTGCCAAAAGCAAATTGGTCGCTTATTTTGGACAGGAGGGAATAACATTTTGGCGATATACGTTATGTACTACTGCTTTTCTAGAAGATGTGAGAGTCTGCGGGTTAGGACATCTACGTAAAGTTTTCGTGTTGTTACATATCACTTAGAATTCAGTAAATGTTCATTCATTTCTATATCATTTCAGTTACTCAATCAAGAGAAAATGGCAAATATATATATGTGTAGGGAGAATGAGGAGTTGCAAAGATTAAATAGTTAGAAAATTTTCAAAATAGTTATGTTATTCAGCCAGTTTCAATCGTCAACGGAATGTTGATATAGAAAATTCCCACATTTAATATCCCATGTACTATAATGGGTTATATTTAATTTATATACAAGGATAGTTTAAAGAAACTTTACACACTATTGATGTAACTTAACTTGCATCAGGTTTTTATTTTTCAGGTCACTAATTGCGCTTATCATAAACTATATGTAGTTAATTTTCAAATTATATAATAAAATAATTAAACTTGAAGTTGTATGGTAAGTTTAGGAGTGTAGGAATCATATAATTGTAAGAGGAGGGGACTAGGGTGCACCAGCAGGCATAGGAATAGATCTCGATTTATTTATACAACTTTTCTTTTTTACTTGATGAGAATTGCTATCACCTTTTGATAAAGGAAAAGCAAGAAAAAAGTAAAGAAGGAAAGGGAATAGGAGTAATAAAGAAAAAGGAGAGAAAGAAAGGGATAGAAAGACAAAAGTTGTCAAAACCCCATGATTCAAAATTCTCTCTCATTTACAATATCCTCTACTTAATGAGGAGTAGGAAGAAGTCTCAAAGTTTCACCGAAAACAAGAGTTGCTTGGGATCTTGAGGAAAATTAATATAGTGGTAGGTTGAAGAAAAAAGATAGGAAGGGTAATTGAGAAATGAATAGAGGTGTTATGCAGAAATCACCAGTGCAGCAAATGATGGGTGGATGGTGGAACATCAATAACATGAGGCCTCCCATATCTCATCAACAAATTGCTGCTACCTCTGTTCCTTCCTTGTTGCCTCCTACTAATAATAATCTTCCTCATTTCTCTCCAACAGTACTACTGCCACTTCCTGATAACCAACAACAGCTTCCTGAATCATGGAGCCAATTACTTGTGTAAAACCCCCACCCCCATCTTTACTTTACTTTTCTTTTTCATCTCCCTTGTAGTAGTAAAAGTCTTTCATATATTAATTGTTTCATCTCTAGTGTTATATTTCTGAAAAATACTAAATTATACACCTTTTGGATTTGAATAGTGGAGGCTTGGTGGGGGAAGAAGAGAAGTCAGTACATGTGAGGAATATTATGCAGGCCGTCAACAAGTTGGAGAATAATTGGGAAGAAGAGTCGACGTTCCTGAGCCAGGCTGATTCAGTAAATGAGAAAAACTTAGCAAATAGCTACATGTATGAACATGTCAATAATGTGGACCTCCATCACCAGACAGATATTACTGCTAAACCTACTTGGTCACACATGATGCCACTCTCATCTCCTAAGTCTTGTGTCACAACTTTGCTCGATTTTTCTAACAACAACTCAGATACAAGACACCCACCTCCTGATCATCACTCATCTGAGGTATGAATTAATTAATTAATTAATATTGCTTTGTGGAGATTAAGATTGACTAATAATTCTTTCTTTGTTGCCTTTTCGCGAAGTGCAACAGTAGAGCTACAAGCGGGGCACCTAATAAGAAAGCTAGGGTTCAACCATCTTCAACTCAGTCTACCTTCAAGGTAAATAATAAACCACTTTAAACATAATTTTTCTTATACTAGCTACCTTTTTAGCCAATCCATATCTATCTCTTTCTCATTTTTGTCACAACACTCTTGTCTTTCTTGATTGTCTGTACCTTCAAACATGGTGATTCTTATCACTATAATCTCTTATCTCTTTTACATCCACAAATATCCCATTTATGTAATTCTTTTGCGGTTTGAAAACAGGTGAGAAAGGAAAAATTGGGGGACAGGATAACAGCCCTTCACCAACTTGTTTCCCCATTTGGGAAGGTAAGATTTAACCAATTAATTTAACTACACTCATCGATGACCTAGATTTACCTTTTTAATGTGGAATAATCACACAATTATATGTAGCTTTAGCTTTGAAAGGAATCCCATACAAAGATGTTTTTTATACTCCTAAAAAGATGTCAATTTTCTTTATTGTCTTCATGTTTCTCCTTTTATCCTTTTAGGGTTTTCACTTTACAGTTCCTTTACCCATTAAAGGGAAGACATGGAAACTTATATTTTCAGTGTTTTGAAATTTTCTTTACCCAGTTCCATCTTTGTTCACAATTGCACCTTTAATAGCAAATAAAGTAGGAATAATTTTGCTAAAAGATATTTTGGCTAGTATCTGTAATAATTTTGTCACACTTGCCAATTCGAGTGTCATAATGATATTCCTATGGCTGTGTAACGACTATGATCTAGTTTTTGTTATTACATTTATTAACAAGAAAAAGAAAAAAAATTCCTTTCAATATGTGGTTTTTCTTTTTCAGACGGACACAGCTTCAGTCCTGTTAGAAGCTATAGGATACATCAGATTCCTTCAGAGCCAAATTGAGGTGACATTTCTTCTCTCCTTCATTTTCCCAAACTACCATGAAACTCAGTGATAGCGTAATTGTACATATAAAGTTAAAAATTCAGTCTTCAGACATGCTTTTTAGTTATTGAAGTTCTAAAAATATATTTCAATTCTCGTAATTTCAACGCTCCTGAAAATTGCAGGCCCTTAGCTTGCCGTACCTGGACAGTGGATCAGGAAACATGCGGCAGCAACATCAACAATCTGTAAGAATATTATAAATCGGGTGGAAATTATTTACGCCCCTTAACTTTGGTTTAAAAATCAAACTCCCCCTTAAAGAGAAACTTGTGTATTTCTCGGCTCTTCGGTCCCTACCACTCCATCAAACCACAGTCACTACTAAAGAAATCATTAATTCGATTTAGCGACTAATTAATTTCAGTTTTTTTGTAGTGAGTGTTGTGATGATGTCAGTGGGGGGTGTAATTAGTATCTTATTAAATTTATGTTTAACATATTTTTCTCTTTAAGTCTGTCCCAAAAAAATAAATTTCATATTTAGAAATAATTTTAATTTTAATTTATCGATAATGGGATAATTTATATTCACATAAATGACTTTGACTTGTGTTAGACCACAAGTTTTAAATTTTGTTCTTTCTTTGTTAAGATTCATATTGAATCAAACATAGCACATCCTTGTAGAAGGTGTCTCCGCCTGTTATGCATGTGGATATCTGTGTTGTGTAGATCAGAGATGTGGCATATAAGGCATGTGAAATTGAATTAACATGTCAGTATTAGTTGCATTTATTGATTAATGATTAATATGTTGTACTTTGCTTTATTTACAGGTTCAGGAGAGGAATACTTTATTTCCGGAAGACCCTGGTCAGGTATGCTTTATTGGATACAATAACTTGATACTCCATCTTGGGAATGCCTATTTTTTAAGTCTTTCATGAAGCACGTTGTTTGCAACTTTATCAAGCTTGTCTCGGCTTAAGACCTTTAAATTAAACAAATGTATAAGCAGCTTCAATAGTAATGGAGAGTTATACCAAGTTATTACCATAAAGATTAGCGTTGTCAATTATTTTCACTTTAACGTTGATTGCAGCTATCGAATGACAACTGCCTGAAGAGGAAGGCAACTAGTGAGCAGGTAGTAATTTTATGTCTTTGAATTATTAATTTTTGCCGGCCCAAAGGATCAATATTCCCAAGGACAATCTCTGATTCTCTTCTTTTGAATGATCTAAAGGATTACCATGAAGAATCAAAGATAGACCTAAGGAGTAGAGGGTTGTGTCTGGTTCCATTATCATGCACACTGCAAGTTGGGAGTGACAATGGAGCAGATTATTGGGCTCCGGCATTCGGAGGAGGTTTCCGGTGAATGGTAAAAACAAGAATTTGGTCACGTACGGCACACTTAGACCAAAAAGAAACCAAGTTGCACCAAATTATTAAGTACTAGCTATAACATCATGATCACTCAATCTGCCAAAATCTAAGGTTGATTGCTTATGATGCTATGCATTTTCTGCTGAAATTGTTGACCATGCAACGCCGTGCTGTAATATTATATAATCAAGCTTATTATTTGGCTTAGAACTCAGTAACTATGGTCTACTTCTTTTCCTTTTCATCGGCAAGTACAATGATCATTTCATGAATTAATGTATATGCCATTGCTCTACGATTAGTACTCATTTTTATGCTGCTCTTATGCAGCATCTCTTCCCCTGCTCCCTCTGGTTCTTTAGCTGAACTATATATTTCATTTTTCCCACAAGAATTTCAGTATCATATCTGCTACTAATGAGATATGTCAAAGATTAAAGAGTACTTGCAATGTTAAAGCACTAAATTAAGCTGGTTTTGGAAAAATCATACACAGCTTATGTTTGGGGTTAATGCTAAAGCGGCTCTTATAAAGACTTAAAAATGATGGAAAAACCTTGTTCTGTATTGAATAGCAAGCTGAGTATATATACAAGTTTACCTAAGATAACTGCTTGTATTAGAAGATTTATTCTACGTAAAGACTATCAAAATAAACTAACTGGAAGATACTCTAAATTAGAGGATAAATTTAGATCTACTTGTTTAACTAAAAGGATAAACATAAAAGATAAAGACTACTTCTAGTAGATGAGAACCGGTAACAATCTGGTAAGAGGAACTGTTGTTCCAATACGTCCCCCTCAAGTTAGGCTATGTGTCACTAAGCCTAACTTGAACAGTCTAGTCAAAGGATAGCTTGGCAAGAGCTTTTGTGAGCGTATCAGCAAGTTGGTCTGCAGAATGAACATGAACAACTCGAACCAGCTTTTCTTCAACATGGTTGCACACAAAATGAAAATCCACCTCAACATGTTTCATGTGACTATGAAGGATTGAATTTTTTCATAGGTAAGTGACACTAATGTTGTCGCAGTAAATTTTAGGGATATCTCTGACAGGGAGCTGCATGTCAAGCAATAGGTTTCTAACCCACAGTAGTTCAGCAAGGGCATTGGCAACAACTCTATATCCGACTTCAGTTGATGAGCGAGCTACGATCTTCTGCTTTTTCAAGGACCAACTGATAGGGTTTTGGCAAAGAAACAAAATATAACCAGATGTTGAGGATCTGTCAGTGAAATCTGCAGCCTAGTAGGCAGCAGTGGTCCGCAAAAGCGCGAAGAAGTTTCCGCATAAGCGAACTTGCTTATGTAATGAATGGACCGTAGATGCGAAGGAAGGCCAACCAGGATTGGGTTCGTAGGTGCGACCAGCCTTTCCGCTGAAGCGGGCTCGTAGAATCGAGACTTAGTCCACAGAAGCGAAACGAGCTGGCTTGGGTAAGGACAGTGCCTGCGAGGATTTTTTTCGCAGAAGCGGAGCCGCAAGCGCGACTGTTTTGGTCGCATGTACGAAAATAGCTTCGGCGGTGAGGCTTTTAATCCGAGACTTAGGCCATTTTTTCACACATTTCATTTGGTCTTGGGCGATTTTGAGAGCAAATTTGAGGGTGATTCTCATCAATATCCTAAGGTAAGTAACTCCAACCTATTTTACAGTTGATTATGCGATTTTTAGGTAGATTAAACATGGAAATTTTTTGAAAACTTGTGGGATATGTGAAGAACCTAGGGTTTTGATAAAAATGGGATTTGACCACGAAATAGGTTATGTAATTAAGTAAAAATTATATATTTGAGTTCGTGAGGTTATGGGTAATATTTATCTTCTAAAATTTCCTAAATCCAGGCACGTGGACCTGGGGGCGAATTTTAAAAATCTTTCAATTTTGGGTTGGGTTATGACTATAGAAGCTAAATTATGAACTTTTGAGTATATATTGACTAAATTATATAGCATTTGACTAGCTTCGGATTTTATGGCATCGACTTGGGGCTTTTAGAGCAGATTAGTGGACCAGAAGTGATCTTGGATACGAGGTAAGTCTCTTTCCTAACCTTGTAAGAGGCAACTCATCCCCATAGAGGTATCTTTATTGTGTATTACTTGTGTGAGTAGTTACGTACGCATGAGGTGACGAGAGTTCGTGCATAACTATATTCCTTGATATGTTCGGGTAGACATAGATCCACATCATGCTTTTCATCGTACTGTTGTGTTTATTATGCGTATTAATTGTCTTGAGTTGAGCCGAGACTAGGGAATTTAAGGTTGCAATTATTGACTTAGCCTTCTTATTTTTTAAAATTGAGGAATATTTAATAACTATGAAAAATCCATGTCTTCTCACGTCGAAGTACTTCTGTGAGTGAGGTAAAATTCTCCACTCCAATGGGATCGGTTCGTACGCCTCGACAGTATGGTAACACTACTCTTATGGGATAAGTCCATTCTCCTTGGTAGTATGGTAACACTACTATTATGGGATCGGTCTGCTCGCCTCGGCAGTATGGTAAGACCACTATTATGGAATTGGGCAGTTCGCCTCGGCAGTATGATGGTAACACTATTCTTATGAGATCAGGTCGTTTGCCTCGGCAGTACTACGTACCACTATTATTATATGATCGTCCGATCGCCTATGCAACTTCGTGCTTAATAATCGAAATGGGTTCCAATTTAGATATACTTGAGTTAGGTCATCGCGACCAATTATGAGATGTTGGTGATATGTTACGGTCTCCTACTGTATTTATTGTAGTTGCTTTTATCTGTCTCGTAGATACCTGTTGTGTGTTCGCCATGTCTACTTTTTGCATTTCCATTATTATTATCGACCCCTAGCAAGTTTCAAGTCAGCCCCTCGTCACTACTTGTTAAACTAAATACTTACTGGGTACGCGTTGTTCTCCATACCCACGCTACACACTGATGTGTAGGTACTGAGACAGGTCCCACCAGTAGTTATGGAGGCGCGTAGCCGATCATCTACATAGACTTAGCGGTGAGTTTCTTGCCTTGCTATGATCTGCAGCACCAGAGTCTCCTTCCATCTTATTTGCTTTCCAGTCTATTACCTTCAGACAATAGTTTTTAGTAGTTCTTTATATTCTCTTGATTTCTCATATACTCGTGACACCAGATTTTGGGGATTAGTAGCACTTACGTGCTGTTGTTGTCACGACCCAAACCAATGGGCCACGACGGCTGCCTGAGTCCTACCTGTCAAACACCCCTAAGCATGCATCTAAGATATACACCTGAATAACATCTACTAAATTACAAAAATAACATACATGAAGGAAACCTGCCAAAAAAGGCATATATACGTATACATGTAGAATACAGTGGGCGAGCCGGCAAGGCTGCTATACACAACTATACATCCTAAAACTGAAAGCCGACAAGGCCATATACTATCCAACTGTACATAACTGTCTACATACCTCTAATAGAAAGATAACTGTATAAAGATGGGACTGAGCCACGTCATACCCATATATATACAAACATATCGTACCAAAATCAAAAGAAGCTCCAGATCAAGTGGAGCACGTCAACTCTCGCTGATCAAAGATCCTAAGAAGGGGGACCGTCGACTTGCCTACCTGCACTTGCGGGCATGAAACGCAGACCCCGGGAAATAGGGCGTCAGTACGAATAATGTAATGAGGATGTAAGGCATGAAAATCAGTACATAAGAGACATAGATGAAATATGGGATAAAGAAATCCATCTGTAAATCTGAATAACTTTATAAATCCTGAAACATTTATAATGTCATGCACGTGCATATAAATGTCGTATCATGTATAGGTATAGGTGTACATAATATCATCAAGTCTCTGAGGGAATCCCATCATATCGTTTCGGCCACTGTGGGCAACATCATCAACATATACCAGCTGATCAGGTGCTGGTGCGTATATAACACCGTAACCGCTTTCCATATCCCATGTACATATATTTACATATATACGTGTATATAACGCTATCTGGTCATGGGTCAATGCACATGTATAAATGAGTGAAATGCATGAAAAATACGTAATAATCTCAATATTCCTTCCGAATAAACTTTTTCAACTGCGTATTATTCTGATACCCATGAACAGAATATAATAATAACTCACATGGGGAATCAAGAATATAGACACCCCTAGTATTTCTATGAATAGAGTAATTTATGGAAACTGTGCATTTGCTCGTTTCTTCTGTATAATTTGGACCATGCCAAAAGAAAGAAAGGATGGCCTTAACATACCTGGAGTAGGAAAAACTCCGTATAATATTCTTGAAAATTGTATCGTACTCTTTTGTAACCGCAAAGTTTTGATGGAATTACGCTTCCGTTCCTTGAAGTATTTTGAACGAAAATAAGCTTCTGCTTTTTGAAGCAATTGGAGCTAACTAAGCTTCTGCCTTTTTTTGAAAATTTTAAACAAAATTAGCTTCTTCTTCTTTGAAGTTTTTGAACGAAACTAGCTTATGCTTCTTTGAAGTTTTTGAATGAATTAGGCTTCTTCTCCTTGAAGCCTTTGAACTAGGAAAGATGGAATATGTCTCTTACCTATGGATTTTGACGTTTATGATTTTGTTTTGTCCAAATGAATGGAACAGTAACTTTTAATTGTTAAATTCCATTAATTCCTAGGTAGCCACATAGGACTATATGACTACTTAGTCACTTTCTAGATTTGTGGCTTCTTGCCACGTTTTCGGGTGTGTATTATATTAATTCTTATCCACTTATTAGTTAACTGGGTAATGTCCCATTTTTAAAATTACCTCAAATTACTTAAAATTCTACTTATTTTTAATATACTTTATACATCATACTATCACAGTCATATGATACCTTGTATGGTACTAGTCCATAATTATCGGGTATTATCGCTCGACCCGTATTTTATCTCAAATTGGCCACTTTCAACGAAACTCTTTTTCTTTAATTCGTGTACCTTTATCCTTCTTGACACTTACTTATTTCTTATTATAATTGGCGTAAATACGTTAATCTCAAGATAATCTCATCCCCGAGTCTACGTCAACTAACGGAAGACGAAACTTTAACGTACGAAAACGCGAGATGTAATAGTTGTACTTGTCATTTCTATCACCATAGAGTATATACCTATAATGTTAATAGTTTGGTTTAAAAGTATTTCTCATGGTTGCATGAAATTAGTGTAATTAAAAAATATGTTTAAAAGGGATAAATAAATACTAGTTTCGCTTGTGGGATTCATTAACGGTGGCGTTAGGTGCAGTCTCGACCTAGTACGGAATTGGATCGTGACAACTTGGTATTAGAGCTTTAGGTTCACATAGGTCTCACGAGTCATGAGCATGCCTAGTAGCGTTTTTTGAATCAGTGTAGAGACATCCCTGCTTATTTTTGAGAGGCTATATGGAATTAGGAAACTTCTCTTTCTTCATCCCCTACCTTTGGGCTGAGCGGCTAGAGGACCCCCAGGATTTCATTGACCGGTGCAATGATGGGCTTCGGAACATGGGGATATTAAAGTCCAACGGGGTGGACTTCACCACTTTTCTGTTTGAGGTCAAGGCTCGTAGATGGTGGCAAGCTTATCTTCTTAGTAGGCCAGCAGTTTCACCTCCCTCGACTTGGGATCAGTTTACACATCTTCTCTTGGAGAAGTATATACCACCTTCTAAGAGAGAGGAGCTATAGGGTCAGTTTGAGCGACTCCGCCAGGGTCACATGTCTGTCACCAACTATGAGGCGAGATTCATTGACTTATCTTTCCATGAAGCTATTATACTCCCCACATAAGTAGAGAGGGTGCAGAGGTTCATTGCAGGTCTACACCCTGAGATTCAGGTACCTATGGCTCGCGAGGCAGAGATGGGGACTTTCTTTCCTCAAATTGTGGATATAGCTCGGAGGATTTAGCGTATTCTCAACCTTAGTGGACAATTTGCGCCGAGGGAAAACTGGCCTCGGTAGTTTGGAGGATTGAATGGCACCCCACCTAGGCGTAGAGGTCAGTTCATGAAGGGGTCAGCCCTACATGTCCATGTAATTAGCACTATCGCCTTCTCGGAGTGCTCCAGCACGACCCTATTTCTGTGCCATTCCAAGGAGTAGTTGCCGCCCGCCAGCTAGTCAGGGTTCCTCCAGTTGTTATTCGGGCCATCAGGATCAAACTTCAGGTCTGCAGTCCACTATTCCGAGGGGTTGTTTGGAGTGCGAGGATCTTGGCCACGTGAAGAGGTTTTGTCCTAGACTTTGGGGCAAGGCTGAGTAGCAGGACTATCAGCCCATGATTACCGCACCAGTTGCGCACCAGCTATCTGGCCACCCAAAGGCGGAGGGAAAGTGGGAATGGGTTGTCCTAGAGGTGGAGGCCAGTTAGGTAGTGCTTCGGCTAGGTTCTATGCCTTTTGCAGCCAGAGCGGATGTAATAGCCTTGTCACGACCCAAAAATCGCACCTTTGGGCCATGACTGCGTCTAACGTTGAACCCGCTAGACAAGCCAACGTTTGAACTAAATAAAACTCATTAACAACAAATGCGAACAAGATAACTAAGGCTTCGATGGCCCACCATATGAAATTTAACAAAATAACCCAAAATACAACATAGCACTTTTCGAAATAAAACCCATAAACAAATCCCAGAACTGGTGTCACATACTCACGGACTATCTAAGAGATTACTACAAACAAAAGGTCTGAAATAAATACATAAGACTTTCTTTGAAATACAAAGTAAGACAGAACTGAAAGTGGAAAGTAGAAGGTGACGTCAAGGCCCACGAACGTCTGCGGGTCTACCTCGAGTCTCCTGTGTGACTGATTGAGATGCTCCGATCGTCAGTGATCTCCGGGTCCGACTGCGTAGTCTGAACAACATAAAGAAGTGCAGGTGTAGCATCAGTACAACCGACCCCATGTACTGAGTAAGTGTCGAGCCTAACCTCGGCGAAGTAGTGACGAGGCTAGGACCAACACAACATATGTACATGTGCAATTTTATATAATAGCAGGAAAAATGGCAACAGAAATAAGCAAGTAAGACAGATACGGGGAGACCATGCTGAGGAGATAGGGTAACAGTATGCTAGCACAGCAGTACAGGGTAATAAAAGAAACGTAAAGACAAGGCAGAAATATAGCTTCTCAAACATATAATGAACAGGA
>ML285607.1:3011-64378 GCA_005239495.1 Nicotiana undulata
CCCCCCCACACACACACGCGCGCGTTTTTCTCTCTCCACATCTCACCCCCTCTCCCCCACGTATCTTGCACAAGAGAGCAACAATTCCACCATTGATAGCCATTAAAAAGTTTTGAAGTTTTGAATTCGAATTTGAGTTTTCAAAAATCATTATTTGTTTGGATTGGGTGTTGTTGCAAACAATTGAAAATATGGTTTGGAGTTTATATCTCAATTTTGAGGGTGCTTTGGTGAAGATTAGACTTGATTTTGACTGAAGTTCAGATTGAAAGTCGAAGAAGAAGAAGAAGAAGAAGAAGAAGAAGAAGAAGAAGAAGAAGAAGAAGAAGAAGAAGAAGAAGAAGAAGAAGACGTGATATGCACTATATTTATGAAATTATAGAAAAATTATAGAAAAATTGTAGAAATACAACAACAACAACAACCCAGTATAATCCCACAAGTGGGGTCTGGGGAGGGTAGTGTGTACGCAGACCTTACCCTTACCCTTGGGTAGAGAGGTTGTTTCCAATAGACCCTCGGCATCCTTCCCTCCAAGAACTCCCCATCTTGCTCTTGGGGAGACTCGAACTCACAACCTCTTGGTTGGAAGTGGATGGTGCTTACCATCAGAGCAACCCACCTTGTCAAAAATTGTATAAATAATGTAAGAAAATTATAGATAAGTTGTAGATGAGCTGTATAATATATAATTAGTTGTAAGAAATTTGTTTTTACTATGTATAAATCAGATACAAAATATACAAAAGACATATTGTATACATTTTATATAAAATTTGTATTTAAGTCGTATGTTATTGTAGTTGTATTTACCTAGGTAGAATTAATGTGTGAAAGTTGTAGATAAGTTGTATAATATATAATTAGTTGTATGAAATTTATTTTTACTGTGTATAAATCAAACACAAAATATACAAAGACATATTGTATAAAATTTGTATAAAATTTGTATTTAAGTGGTATGATATTGTAGTTGTATATAATAATCTTTGCTGAATTATGAACAACTTTCAAAACTCTGCCTTAAGGAAATGGGAGCTTTGTTATACTGTTGTGCTTGCATATTCCCCATCAAAAATTATCCATTGTAATAATTTGTTATAACAAGTTAAACTACAATACACTGTAAAAGTAATCAACATATTAAATTGTTAATATATATTGAAGTTATTTTTTTTTCTTTCTAAATGGGTTTACACAAACATTGTTATAGAACTTTTCTGTTGTATTAAGTTAAATTAACTTAAAACAACAATTAATATGATATCAAGTTTGGTACGACAACTTAAAAAATAGAGTAACGGGCGTTGCTATAATCAATTGACTTACACAAATGGTATATCGTTAGAACAATTAGCTGTAAATTCTATAAAGTCTGCTTCAACTTGTCCTGCTTGTGACCATTCCTTATTGAAAGGGATGGAGATTCCTTCTTTCATTTCTCGTTTCCCCCGGGAACATTCTCGTGTCTTTTTCTTAGCTATTCATTGAATTTACCTACAGGTGAACCAAATATTTTCGACTGACTTGTGAATATTAATTATTTAATCCTTGAACTGAGATTTTTCTTTGTTCTCAGGAAGTAGTGAAGGACACGACACTTTGGTCTTTAGGCAGGAGAGGTATTTTCACGAAAAATTCAAGTGTGGGTAGAAGATCAGGAGAGAAAAGGGGAAATAGAAGAGAAAAAAGGGAAAAAAAGTGTAACTAAAGCCCTTGATTGAAGTCACAAATAATGGATTGGGTGGCTTTTAAGGTGGATTGTATATATTTTATAAACAAAACTTGTTTATGCGGGGTAATTAACTAAACATGGACATCAAGGGTAATAAAATTTCAAATAGTGTATAGGAATGAAAAAATCCTATGCATACCCAGTATTTTAAATTTTGTGCACAAACACCCATTGTGTCCATAAGTTGGGCTTTAAAAGACTTCCTTATCCTTAACTTAGTCGAAACCTAAATGCTGCCTTAGCTTGGGAATTAAATTTTTAAGACACTTAAAAATTTATATCAATTTTTAAGATAAAATTGTTAAGAATGGAATAGAAAGAACACTTTTATGATTAGTATTAATGACATAATTTTTAAAAACTCAAAAGTTTTCTTATTTACATAGAGTATCCGCTCCACCTCCAACCCATATTCCTCCTTCTCTTCCTCCCCTTGTTCCTCCATCTCACGACTCTCCTCTCTATCCTTGCGTTGTTACTCCATTCGCAACGCTCCTCTCTATCATCCGCCACTTTTTATCCACAAATATTTAGAAAGATGTTTCAATATCTAGGGAGATGTTTCAATATCTACTGAGATGTTTCAAACATATGTGGAGATGATCAAACATTTGTGAAAAAAAGATCAAAGAGAACAACACTAGAAAAAAAGAAAGAAGCGGAAGAAATATCCCTTGAGATCTTTCAAATATCCCGTGAGATATTTCAAACATCCCGAGATAAGTTTCAAACCATTTTGGATAATGATTATTCTGGGGATGTTTCAAAATATCTCGAGGGGTGTTTTGCATAATACCCACTTTGTACAATTTCAGATTTTTCTCGTATATTTTAGAAGAAGAAGAAGAAAAAGATGATGACGACGATGATGATGATGATGATGATGAAAATGGGGTGAAGAGGGAGAAGAAGAAAAAGACAAGGAAGAAAATGACAGAGACGAAGCAGCAACAACAACAATGAAAGTTGAAGAGAAAGAAGAAAGTAAGGAAGAAGAATAAGAGAATGAGAAAAGAAATAAGGAGAAAAAGATAAAGTAGAGAGGAGAAAGAGGGGGGGGGGTGAAAATTTAAAATAATTTGAATGAGTGTGTGTCTTTATCACAACCCCAATTTCCTTCCGTAGGATGTCGTGACGGCACCTAGACTGTAAATAAGCCTAACACTTACGAAATAAATCGAGGAATTCAACCATCAACAAAATATGAAATAGAAATATTTATACACAACTTACAATCACTGGTAGTACAAATCATAAGATCTACTGAGTTTAGTAGAAGAATCCCTAAATACAACTCTTCGGAATGGAAATTAAACGGTACAAGTGCAATATCAGAAGGTGACTCTGACACATGCGAACGCGGCGACAGGTTTACCTTGAGTCTCCACAACAATGCTCGACCAACTACCTAATGATCAACAATAGCCGAGGCACCTGAGATACGCACAAAATGTGCAGAAGCGTCGTATGGGTACACCACAACGGTACCCAGTAAGTATCAAGACTAACATTAGTGGAGTAGTGACGAGGGACAGTCAAGACATCCCTTGGACTAAACAATCTAAATAAGTATACATGTAGAACTAGCGGGGAACAATATCAGTATGAGGCTAGGTATGATGACAATAATAATATGACATCTATAAAAGGGACTAAAAGCCACAGATAGCAACGTGACACAACAAGTAATAATATTGTCGAGTAAGCTGAACATAGTCCAAATCCGGTGAAATCGAAGAAAAGAAGACAATTGACAACTAGTAGGAACAATTGCTTTCACACCAGTTTTACCAAGGGATTTCCACGAGGTGCCAAAACTCAAAATCACAAATAACGGGTCCAAATTCGTGAACCCTAATCACTTGGCATCTTGTAATAACCTGATATTTTAAGAGTGACCTTTCAAGTTCTTTCTTTAATTGTCGTTTAATTTTTTTTAGCGATTTACATATTGAAGCGGGTAATTATAGAATATATTCTTATAAATATTAATCTCACACATACAAAGTAAATGATCGCCAGTGAATTAAGTGGCCAATTTTATAATTTACTTGGTTGGGTTTTAAATGATTTGGTTAAATTTTTCAACGAAGAAAAAAATTCAAAGGGACCAAACCCAACTTGCAATACTTAACGTGACAGGTGCCTTTGGAGGGAAAGAAGTATATATTAGGGTGTGTTATTTGAAAGTAAAATATTAAGTTAATAGTGGCTTTGCGGGAAATCCTAGCACCATGAAGGACATTGAAGTTTATTCTTCTTTTTCCTAAAACCTAATCCATGAACATTAAATATCAGCAGATATAAATTTTGGGGGGAAATCAATACTACGTTACACCTTAAACAGTGAGAGAAAAGAAGTCAAAAGAAGCTCCTCTTATATTGCAGCTTCGGCCATATTAGATCTTAAGGTATGGAGGCTTTTCCTTTCTCTTTTTGAGATCATCGTTGGATCATAGACGTTCATACAAAGAATATATAAACTGAACACTAGGTTAGATTATGTAATTGCGACGTATATTAACCTTTAAATTTATGATTTGAGGGGTGGAATATTAAAACTTAGTCTGAAAATTGAAATATAGGCTAAGTGAGATTTGACCCATCTATCGGCTTCGATATTAAAACTTGATTTATAGATTTGGACTCTACAACTTACGTGTAACATGAAAAAAATTATGAAATGACCTCGACTAGCATAATTGACACCATTAATCAATATTTTACATATATTGAGGTCATTGGAGGCCGTTTAATTGGTGTTCTGCACTTCTCAAGGTTGAGGGACTTACCGCGATCGAGGTAAGTGAGACTTTAAGCTATGATACTTGTTTTTCCAAAATCCGTTTTGAAAGTGTGTTTTCTCTGCCTGGTCCATGTGTTGGGACAAGTGTGCGCTTGGCAGAATCGGTGGTCTTAGACTAGCCGCAAATATATTATTTTATAAAAAATACAAAAAAAAATTATTTTATAAGTTGTTTGATAGTTTGATACGGTTGTGAGTTATGTGTTGGGTTTGATACGGTTGTGCGCCATGATGTTGAGTTTGATAGTTTGATTTGGCTGTGAGCCATGGTGTTGAGTTTGATATGGTTGTGTGCCATGATGTTGAGTTTGATACGGCTGTGCGCTATGATGTTGAGTTTGATACGGATGTGCGCCATGATGGTGGGGCATTGTGTATGCCTTTGTACATCACTCGAGCATTGTGTATGCTTCTTGATATATTTGGGGCATTGTGTATGCTTCAGTGAGCATTGTGTATGCTTTGTTACATATTTGAGGCATTGTGGTGCCGTTGTAGACTCGTATGTGTATTGGTAAATTTCTTTCATTACAATTCTGATAAGTCATTAGTGGGTAATCTTGTTGGTTAATTCTTAATAACTCTGTTGATACACATATATTGAGTTATTATATAATTATCATATTTACTATATCATTCGTGTTGTGGTGTGTTTGTATTTTCTAACACTTGTTCCAGATGTATTTAAAGTGGCGGGTCGAGGATCTTAATGGGTTATATTTATGTATAACTCACTCCTTACATGTATGTCTACAAATATACTATTGGTGAAGACGAAGCTAGTAGCTGACAAGTTCGCAAGTTGATTCAGTTATTGAGGTGAGCCGCCGCATTTTTCGTGGAGGCTTCCAAAAGAGTCTTTATTATTTATTCATAAGATATATTTTGTAATTCTATTAGATTCTCCATGGTATAGTGTGGGATTTGAGCTAGAGGTTTATATTTAATATTCGAGATAATATTGTTCGTAATTAACTATTATTATTTGGATACTCATTTAATTAATCAAATGTTGCAAATTAATGGCTAAGGTATGAAAGTATGGTTCGCTTGGCGGGTGGTGTTAGCTGGGTGTCAGTCACGTCTAGGGGATAGTTTGGGACGTGACACATCTTGTGGCTATATTACAACTTATAATCGCAAGGACGACTCACGTGCCAATAGAACATCTCTCACACAGAAGGCAAGTAGACAAGAGTACGTATAACGATGAATGACGTCAGGATTCATCTTTTACAACCGTTTATGGGTGATTTAATTACGTGTACGCTTGTGCAAGTTTTCTACCACAATTCAAGTCAACATATAAGAGTAGAGACAATGAATGGCACGTAATAAACAATTACCACGAAATGCACAGTATAATACATGCAGCAATGAAGTTTTTAGCAACGACTAGCACAACAAGATTAGCTACATTGATATGAGCAAATAGTGCAACACGGAGGGAAACCGTTAATAGTATGTCAAGTAAAAGAACAATCAAACACAAGTGCACAGAAAAGGGAAATGACAAAAAGAGCACTACCGAGGAATCGCCTCGTAGTCTCAAATCATAAAATGAATCACAACTTTCCTTATATAACCGCGAGAGCCTTTGTATTTAGTTTTGAAAATCATTTTTCCCGAAATAGTATCCCGCGTTTTAGCCCACCTTATCACACTACATGGCTTCTAGTAGTTCTCCTACTAGCCACGCGTTTCAAGCCTACCTTATCTCGCCGCATACGTTTCAACACCCAGACCTTATACCACCGCATACGTATCAATAATAGCAACAACACAACAGAAACCTCGTGTAACACAATGACAACCGCCCCCGTGCAAGCATAGTAACAACCGCATGGCAGAAACCTCGTGCAAACATAATAACAACCGCACGACAGAAACCCCGTGCAACAACATAACAATTCTCTCCACAACAACATATGTGCCAAACCATAACAACTCAAATAAATGACTTTCACAATATGTGCTTACATGCCACAATATTTCCTCAAAACAATTCCAATATCACAACCACACATAGCCCGCGGCTCAACGACACTAAATACAATAGAAACAACGATAATAACACCAGAACACGTCAAGTAAATCAACTCAGGAATTTCAGAACACAAAGAGACGGAAGAACGAGCTCACAAAGAAGGATACAACATGGAGTAATAGTTTCAACAAGACTGGATCAACAAGGAAGAGATAATGTGTAGCATTGATTCCGCAAAAGTACAATTCGACGATAAGAGAGATAACACGAATCAATAATTCTAAATACGGAAAAGTCAACAATGATAAGGGATAACAAAACTTCATTTTAGGTTGAGCAATTAAGGAAGAGATACAACAAATTCAATTAAGGATAAGTAATTACGAAAAAGATAATAATAACTTCAATTAAGGATAAGCAATTAGGGAAGGATATCATGGCAATAGAAGAGGAAAAAACTTCAGTTAAGGCACATAAGAATTTAATCAGCAATAAGGGTGGAACATGAAGCAATTAATTTCAAATAAGACACGTAAAGGTGAAACTAGTAAATGGAGGATTTGACGTGACAAAACAACTTCATATCTAATGAACACATGAACCTAAGAGCCATAAACAATCAAATTTCCACAAATAAGCCCGAGCACGTACTCATCAGCTCACGTACACGGCCTTCACATGATACAATTAGCACAAATGATTCAAATCCTAAGGGGTAGCTCCCCCCCACAAAGTTAGGCAAGATACTTACATCAAAGAAGCTAAATTGTTACTCTAAAATGACCTTCTCGCGCGAAACAACCTCTGGACGACTCAAATATAACCGAAATAACTTGAATTCATAAATAAAACTCATAGAAAACAATTCCGGATAATAATATGTCGTTTTTTAATTAGAACTAAAAAGTCAACCCAAAAGTCAAACCACAGGGCCCCCCTCCCCCCGGAACCCAATAAAATTTATAAAACATGAATACCCATTCTAATACGAGTTCAACCACACCAAAAATTATCAAATTCCGATAGTGAATCGCCCTCCAAATACTCATTTTTTATTTTTGAATTTTTTTTCAAATTTCCCAATTTTTCACTTTGATTCTCACCATTTTGATGTTAAAACTCAAATAAAATCATGAAGTATACATAAAAATTTAACAAGAGCATTTATCGAACGATTGTAGATGAAATTTCTCTCTTAAAATCACCCACTCTTGGACCTAGGGTTCAAAGATATCATAAAATGAAGCAAAAAATCCGAATTACACAGCTGAAAACAAGCTGCAGATGTCGCATTTGCGAATTGCGAACCTTCGCAAAAGAGAAGAAGTCTTCGCATTTGCGAACAAGAACATGGCTGGAAAAAATCGCAATTGCGATAAAATGTCCACAATTGCGACTACGCTAGAAACCAGCAGTCTCCCCGACATGGAAATGAGCATAATTCTCTCATACGATGTCTGAATTCGATTATTATTTTTGCTATGGCTCCGTAATTACAATACAGATCTAATGCTACAATAAAAACTGAAATCAGAGCTCATTTGCTTAATGTGGTACCATTTATGCTTGAAAAAACGACCTGGAACATAAAAAACAAGCGCAACACAACCTAAACTTATCTGAAACTCACCCAAGCCACTCGGTATCTCGTCCGAACATACCAACAAGTCCGTAACACAACACGGACCTACTTGAGGTCTCAAATAACGTCGAAATTATGAATCGCACCCCGAATCGAACTTATAAATTTTCAATCTTCCAAATTCCAAAACTCGTGCCGAAACGTATTAAATCAATCCGAAATAACTTCAAATTTTGCACACAAGTCATAAATGACATAATGGGCATATTCCACTTTCCGGAATAAAAATCCGAGCCCGATATCAACAAAGTAAACCCTCGGTCAAACCACTCCACCTTTCAAAACTTAAACTTTCTAATGTTTGCCAAAATGCTTCAAATTATTCTATGGGCCTCCAAATTCAAATTCGAATGCACGCCTAAGTCAAAAATCACAATGCGAAGTTACTGGAACCCTCAAAACTCTATTACGATGTCGTTTACACAAATGTCAAACTCTGGTCTACTCTTATTGTAAACACGTAATTTTTAGCCCACACAATTTTAAAGTAAATTTTAGTATTTTTAAAATATCTACTTGAGTTATTATACAATTTTAGTTTAGTTTATTCTTAATTTCAAAAACACAAAAATAGTTTCAATTTATCTTGTTATATATGTTTGTCGTTATTTTTATTTATTTAAGTTCATTATTATTTTTATAGTAGTACTACCTTAAGTTTGCCGTGATTTTTGTATTCCTATTTTTAGTATAATCTTTACAAATACAAAAATAATTTCGTTTTAATTCATTTCAGTTAAAGTCAATTGTTAATTATATTTAATTATTTGTGTTACTTTTATTTTTATCCTTAGAAAAGAAGAACGGATTTGGGCCAATTTTGTGTCTTGAAAGGTCCAATTTTCGGCCCAAACGTCTCTTAGCCCATCAAATCCATGTGACCATCAGATTAAGTGATTCAATCCTGGCCTTCCATCCATTTTAATCCAACGGCCCATAACTTTCTCATCCCAAAAAACCTAGACCTAACCCTAAGAGGCCTTCACCAAAAGAGCAGCCGCCGCCGCTAAGCTCCCTCCTCTCCACCCTACTGCTGTCACCGGCCACCCCTTGAACCCCTAAACCCTAAAAAAAACTTGTACAACCTAAAACCCACCCCAAAACAGCCGCCGCCGCCACCGCCGCCGCCGCTCCCTTCACCCTACTGCCGCCGCCAACTCCCAACCCTAGAACCCTTCTTCAGCCATATCTCCTCCGCCATTCAACCCAGCCGCACCACCCCTTCTTCGTCACTGCCGCCACGCCGGCCACCGCTCCCACCAGCCACCCAACTCCCTCTTCTCAAAAATTCAGCCGCCGCCCCACCTCTCTCTTCACTCCCACCCTCTAAAATCGCCCACACCCCCAAAAACCTAGAGAAGCCGTCACCCTCACCCATCCCCTCACTCCAAAAATCAGCCGTCACTCACCACCGGAGCTCGCCGGAAACCAGCAACTGCAGCGTGAGAGAGCAGCAACAAGAGGTCGCAAACACAGATCTGAAACAAAAAAAACGGGCAGAAAAGGAAAAAAAACGGGGTATGGAGATAAATTTCGGACAGATTTTTGGATAGAAAAGAAAAGGGGTTCTTCTATTACTGATTCGGTTTTGCTTCTTAAAATACCATAAAATCGAACAAAAATAGTTCACTGTTCTTGTCCGAACTTTCCGGTGCCGTTTCGAGTTCGCGTCCGTCACATTTTTGAGTTCAAAACAGTGAAACAATCAATTTTCCGGCTATATTGAGGTCCAATTCTTTCGTCATCTATTCGTTTTATTCAAGCTTAATGTTAATTGTTTGTTTGGTGATATGATTCCGTTGTTTGTGTAATTGCTCTCCATAGTTTTTAATTTGCTCGCTTGATTATCTGCTCGTGTTTACTCGAATTGATTATAGTTAAACATGATTTTATCGCAGTATACAAATTGAGTTGCTGGGTAAAAACTAAAAGAAAATTTAGGTTCGAGATAATAATATTGTTCTTTTATTCTTGTTTTAGTTGCTTTTCGGGTAGGAATATATTTAGATCGTTACCACTCGGGTAGACAAACTTTAAGGTTTTCTTTTTTCTATTTGAGGCGAAATATCGTTCCCTGTAGTTCATATTTAGTGGAATACTCCGTAGATTTTATATATATTTTTATCTGAAATATGTTACGTGATATCTTGTATTTGGAGGCCGAAAGTAGAATTCGTAATATTTTTATTTTTATTTTTATTTTTCTTTTATTAAGTAGTAACGACCTCGAGTCTCTTGTATGATTATTATTTTTTTTTTTTTGTATGTGTTTATTTTACCTTAATTTGAATATTTTAAAGTCAACTAGATCGAGTACGCAACCGTGACTTTTACGGGATTTGGGAAATGCCTATCACCTGCTCCCCGAGTCAAATGAACCCCTTACCTAGAACTCTGGTGCAGACTTAGTTTTAGAGTCCAAAGTGTTTTAATATTATTTCTAAAAACGGTGACCTGACACACCAAAATTAAATGTTACGTGACGACTCTGAAAAGTACTTTTGAACACAATTCTTTGTGACTTTCAATTTGAAAACCTTTTCGAACTTTGCAAAACCTTTTTACTATTTTAAAGGGGTTAAAGAAGTAAAAAAAAGGGCGTGACAGTTTGACACTTAGTGCTTAAGCTTCTAACAAAAATCATTCTTCCAAATTGATCCTGAATCATCCGAAACTCGAACTCGACCGCACACACAAGTCATAATGCATAATACGAGGCTGCTCGAGATCATAAGCCACTGAATGAGACGCTAATTCTCAATACGACCGTTCGAATCGTTACAATCTTTTAAATTTGTGAAAATTTTAATATTTACCCACAACTTTTTCTAAATTTAATCCGACCCCGACCTCTTTTAATTACCTTTTTTTTTGTTAACCAGATGTGTCCTAAATTCTTACACAACACTTCAAAAGTCTTTTTTAACTCGTTCTTCCGTGTTTCTACAGCGTCACCCTCCTTGCGCTTCACCATTGTTCACTGAGTACTCTCGTTGTCATCAATACCATGAGATTTAGGTTCTGGGAGCTATGAGATTCCACTCTTTGAACTTTGGGGTTTTCTAATCTTTTATTGTTAGAGATTGGCATTTTAAAAATTAAGCTCAATATCTATTAAGTTAACGGACTTACTAATTACGGGAAGTATTTTTTTTGTCCATCTCCATTATCTCTTTCCAGCATTCATCTTTTTCACTCCATTTTTGTAAATCTGATGCATATATGAATGCCACATAAATCAAAATGTATTGATTTATACGTCTTTTATACTTTGTATATCGAGTATCACTTTAAATTAAAATGTATTTTTATGTATATAATTTTTGTATATTTATTTGTGAAGTGGGATTTTACTGGGTATGTTGTTGTTGTTGTTGTATTTGTGAAGTTCCATCTTATTTTAAGACGTATTTTTAATGTATATTTTAAATATATTTTATATCTCAATTGCCATTTTAATTCAGGATATATATATATATATATATATATATATACCAACTTAATTAAATTTAAGATATATTTTTTTATGTAATTTTTGCATGTGTTAATTCAAAGTATATTTTTTATATATATACGTTTTGTATATATTAACATATAATATTATCGTAGTAACATTTTTATGTTAAGAAAGGAAGAGAAAAACTTAAGAAAGATAATTAAAAAGAAAACGAATGGAACAAATTTAGAAAATATATGGACTTCGGCAGAAAATAAAACTATAAAGACCAAGAAAAATAAGGAAAACTAATAGATAAAGAGAAAAAATGGACATGATTTTTGTACAAAGAGTTATTAACTTTTTATTAAATTGTTTATGTTTAGAGATTAATAATTAATATTTTTATTTTAATAGAACTGTAATACAAATATAAATAATTTCTACCGTATCTGTAATATTGAATTTTATGCTTAGAAATAGTTATGTAAAGTACCCCATCCCAACCCTTGATCACAGATGAGCCCACACTCACAACCCAATCCCAACTCCTTAGTCCAGTTAGACGACTTCAACCCAAAATACTAACGGTTTTTGGCTTCTCTCTCTTTAGTCGATTGCGAATTTGCAACTGCTCTGCGCTCAAAGCACAGCACACTAGTCCCCTTCGCCGTTGCAGCTGTCGCCGCCGCAGCTGTCGCCGCTGCAGCTGTCACCGTCCTCGTCCAGAGGTACTTAAATTTCCTCTTACCTCTTCTATGTGGTATATTATTGAAATTATTACTAAGTTATATGTATCAGCCAGCTTTGTAATTCTGTGACCAAAATCGGTTTACCTTATTTTTGCATTCTGCTCTAACTTATTGGATATATGGCCAATTTGTTTTTTCTAGGGATTATTTTTATGATATGTTTTTCTTGTCTGCAGCTTCATTGTGGACTAATGTTTTATGTCCAATATTGTGTTGCCTCTTTGATATTCATGCTTTCGCCTTTCCGCTTTTTGAGTTTTCATGTAAAAAGCTTCATTAATTTTCTTTACTGATTGAAGCAGATGAAATTGTGAATAGTGTTGCCATAATTGAAGTGCAATGTGTATGCATTGCAATTTGAATTGCAGTTGATGTAGTGCTTCAATTTTTTAAATGCATGACTTGAGATTAGGCATTAGGCCCCTTCCACCCTTACAGAAACTAAGCCAACAAATTTCCCTTGGTTTGTGCCAAAAGTAAAAAATTGAAAAGCAAAAAGGTTTGGAGGCTCCTTTTTTGGCCAGATTAAGCCTAGTTTGAAAGTGTGCAAACCAGTACAAGCTCTAAGGTCTATTGGGGCTTTAAGCGCAAAGCGCAAATAAAGCGTGGGCTTTAATGAAAAAAGGCGCAACCGGAGAAAAAGTAAAAATATGTATATGTAGTCTAAGACTTATAATTATAAGCATGAAATACAAATATACGGTGAAAGAAATTGGAAAAAAATTATGATAAAGTGAAATATCAATTGTTTAATGATGCCTTTTCAGGATTACACACATTGGCAAGTAAAAGTATGCCTAAGAGCCTTGATGCGATACTAAAGCGCCCACAAAGCGAGGCGAAGCGCTCAACCTGTTTTGAGCCTCGCTCAGGGCTTGAGCGCGCTTTAAGCGCTCCTTTGACAACACTGGTGCAAACTGAAAACTGACAAAAAGGTTTACGTTTGTGATTTTACAAGACCGAAAACTGACAAACCTAACCAATTTTTTCAAAGATCGATTGAACTAAACTGATGCCCACCCCTAAATGCTAATGGATTTTACGACAATCTTAAAAAGGGTCAATGTTGTATTTAGCAAAGAAAAGAATAAAAGCATGTATTTGCGACGCAATTTTCGGATTTGTAATGTCTTATACTTTTTCCCCGTCAGAGCTGAAATTATGGGCTCAGAGTTGGAAATAGTTGAGCAGAGGCTAAAAGCTTTTGTGGGTCAGCTCCAGACAGAGTTTGCCATTCTTGATCGACTCGTTCACAAAAACAAGAACCAGCATAGAAGATGCTCATACTTTCAGTACCTCTTAAAGGTTGTATTTTAACCAATTTTTATTCATATATGCATGTGGGATTAATGGGATTTGCTTTGTTTTTAAAACAAAGAACTAACATTGAAGATGCTCCTATTTCCAGTACCTCTTAAAGGTTGTTCCAAAGTTTATTCATATACACATAGGGCGGTTGCAGGGTTTTCTTATATCCAATGTGCACTTCTTACTTGATATGCTTGTTTTGATGTTATTAGGTGAGACGAGATTTGAGGCTCCTCCAAGCAGCTAATTTGGAGGAGGTTTTGAGTGCCTCTTTTCAAGTTCTTTATGGGAAAAGACCCAAGCAAAAAGTGCAGCTTTTGGAAAGGTACTTATGACTCCTTTAAAGTACCTATTTTTTGCTTTAAGATTTTGATTGTTATAGTTCTTCTAGTGATCATACGGTAGGTTTGGAATTTGATTAATTCATAAATGTATACCACTTTTCATGTCTGACATGAGTAAACTTTGATTGCAGCGTGAGCATTTATCGTACCCTTGCATTTTTCTGCTCCTATATTGATGTTTTACCACTTTTTGAGTGAAAATTTTGAACTGACATACACGGACGCTGAAACTGAAATTTTGTTCCCTACTTATATGATGGTTTATCAATAATCATCCATCTCTTTGTATTTGCTGATTAAAATGGTTGAGTGTTTCTTGATCTCCACCATTTGTTAAATTATATAGGCTACCATCAATCTGCTGTTTGAAGTATCTCCACAGAAGGTGCATAGCACAAAATTAAGTCATTTTTATAGGATTTGTCATGTAAAAAGTGGCTGTTTATGTGATAACAATCATCCTGCAAGTTCCGTCCATCTTTCTAGTTAACCGACAGATTGGAGGGAAATATTCTTACATGTAACAATTGCGACTATTTTCAGCGATAAGATTCTTACAAGTAACAATAGAATTGTAATTATTTATATCTTGCTCTTCCATTGAATTATACATACAAATTCTCTCCGCCCATGCTCTAACCTATGACGATTTAGATAAATTTCACTTTTCATCCTCACTTTTCATGGGTCTCAGCCTAAAGAGGAGAAGATCTGATGGTGGCAAACATAATTTTCTGGAGCGACTTTTAGGGGTTGCACACCTGTTGACGCAGGTATCATTGTTTTCTTTCTCACTTCTTGTTGTTCTCCTTTTAAAACCTTTCATCCAAGTCTGTAAGGTAACTCATGGTATTGGACTTCCAAACTCAGCCTAACATGAAGATTGGTTGCTAGAATTTACTGGCATTAACAACTGCTTCAGCCCCAGTTTTCGACATTTACCAGTAGAAAGTGCAGAGAACTTCTATTTGGAGAACCTTATGTATTGAATATTGGATATGGTAAATGGAACAATGTGAATAGTGAGGACTCATATAGCCGGCCCTAATTAGCTTAAGGTTGAGGCGTAAATATTGTTGTTCCATATAACTACAGGAATGATGATTTCTCTCTCTCTACTCTCTCTCTCTCTCTCTCTCTCTTCATTTCTCTATCTCTAATCAAATGTCTTAACATTGAGGGGTCCATGTTTAGTAGGAATCATATTGCAACAAGGAAAGCTTTAAGTTATCATTTTATTCAGTAGAAGTTCCTAATTTACTTATTCTTTTCTTGCAGATGGTTGAGCCAATGTTAAGGGCCGCTACGTATCCTTCTTGCTTCTTTTCTGCATACTAATACTTCATTTGATATGTTCATTGTGGGACAAGATTTACTTATGCCAATTGATGGCCATGGCCATCAAAGGCCATTGGTGGTTTCTTTTAGGTTTGTTACATCTTTAACTAATAGAAAGAGCTTAAGTTGTTCATTTTTTCCCATAGCTCTTGGGGTGTGTGGAGGTGATTGGAGTAAGGAGGTTTTGTCTGAAATCATTGTGAGTGCTTTCTTATTTATAAATGTAGCAAACCATTTCTGTTCTTCAAACTACTAGACTTTTTGGCTTTTGTATAGCTGATTTGCTGTAAAATTACTGGTTTGCTAAATTAGTGTAGTTGGATATTCTTTGTACCTCCTTTTTTTTTTGTCCATATCTTCATAATTTCATATGTCCTGTTTTCGTCTCATTTGTATGTTGAATTTGTTTTTCACCTTGTGCTGATTGATCTTCATTTAAAGTAAACACTTGGTCAATGTGCCTTTTTGCAAATTCCAATGTGAAATGTTTGCCACATGCAATTGTTTTTTTATCCTTAACAGGAGACAGGGAGATATCCACACTTCTTGCACGATCATTTTTTATGGGATTTTCATTGACAGTATTGGCTTTGCTTGCCAGAATAAGAGTTCTAGTTCAACAAGTAAGTATTCTCAGGATATTTTTATCATTTTATGAAATGGGAAGTGGTAAATGTACTCATTAACAAATAAAAAACCTTTTTAATCATTTTAAATGCTCATTTCTTCATCGTAATAATAATAGTAAAGGTTGCAGACCCAACTTGTCTATCTATGAAGGCCTAGTTGTTGTTGTACTTATAATAGTTAAGATTCTGCACATCGATTGTGTTCTTTCAAATTTTCAGTTTGTTGAAGTTCTAGTTTCCAGTAGAATACATTGGAGTCATGGTAATTTCTGGAACTTATTTAATTGGAGTAACTGATCTAATTCAAGAGTCTAGGGGAATGGGAGTTATGTGAATAAAGTGAGATTTTTGCTCTTTTAGGAACATGCAATATTTAAGGAAGAATCTTATGTCGAGCAAATTTGTTAAGGATGTCCATTGATTGAACAGGAAATTCTAATCAAATTTGGCTATGTATTGCAGATGCTACTTGATGTTGTTTGTGTATTCAACAATGTCTCCTCTTTATCTCAGAGGGAACAAGCCATAAAATTGACTCAAGATGGATTTGAGGTTGTTAAATTTGCAACTTGTCTCTATGTTTTTCTGATGCAATGCAAGAGATTCTTTTCCTTCTTTTATTCCCTTTTGTTTTAACCTACTTTGTTGATTGGTTTAATTAGTTCGGTTAAGGTCAAGAAATGGTTAGAAAAGTCAAGAGAGTCATACTACTCGCAGGTACATTGTTGAGATAAGAAAAAATGATATACAACTTTGGATCTGCTTTATCAAGGACAAAGTATCGTGGGCAAAGGTCCAACTTCCAAGCCACAGATATCTGCTGGTTTCTGATCAGGAGCCATGCCTTTTCTTATATGAATTACTTGTTACATTGTGCATGATGTATTGCAATACTTTCTTTTCAGATCTTCTGGAGGCCTCAAAGATCGTAGTGTCTATCTCAATATTTATGGCATAGACTGCACATATTTCAAAGCTACTCCGATATTGTTGATCAATAAGTCGAAGTGTTTCCAATTGCTGTCTCGTGTATTAAACTGCACACAGCATGATACTTTACCAGGAAACCATGTTTTGTTTAATGCCAACTGCTTAGAATCACTCCAGGTGAAAGAAACAACAACCATGTACCCTCGACATGTCTGTGTGCTTTGTGTGTGTTGGCGAACAGTAAGATGTTTCTCAGAGTAAATAGTGGAACAAGATAATAGATGACTGTTTTTGTGCTGATTGTTGTGATAAAATATACACCTTGGTCCCATCACAAAGTGAACTTTGATAGTCATTAATAACAACTCTTAGATGAAAATCAAGAAAGCAAATGTTCAATATTTTGTGCCATTGCAGGTTTTTAGAGAATACTTTCCACCAAAGCAGCAGGTGGTCTTCCTCGAATGTGTTTGGAAATCTGATAAGTATGTGTTAGCTGAGAGACAAACTGAGAAAGATGCTGGAAGCCAGGAAAAGGAGGTCGGAGAAGATGTTTCTGTAGAAGCATCTAAAATTCAGTACGAAAGCATTGAGATTTTCCTAGGAGGTAACCACAAACCAAGAGTTCTTATAAGTGTCTTGTTTTCTTTATCGAACATATTCTATCAGTTTGAGCTAGAAGTAAATTCATGGTTGCACATGATGATTTCATTTAAGATAGTATTATCCAGTGTTTTGCTGTTTGTCTATTTTTATTATTCAGTTTGACAGTAATTCTGTCTTACCAGGGATTGTTTATTATTGTCCTTTGTGTGCATGGAAGACTTGTCTGTTGCATGCCCGTCTAGTGCTTCTTACTCCTTGAAGCTACAGATAGATTCATTGGGGGAATTATTTTCCTTCACATGACTTTTCCTGGTTCTCTGCCTTATACTATACAAGAAAGGCCCACCTGATTACAACACCCTATCATTTTCTTCAGCAACATATAATTGTAGATAAGTGATAAAGAGTGTGATTTATGCTTTTGCTTTGAATATTTATTGTTATCTTCAGGATATGATCTTTTTCTGCTAAGGAAGAAAAAGGAAAATAAAAGAGGCTGGAAAATGATAAGAAAGACCCATTGACTCTAGTGTTAATTTGTGCATATCCGGGCTTGTGGGGATGACTTCGAGACCTTAGACAATCACGGTTTTTAAATTTGTTAGCCTGCAAAATCCAGTTTTGGTGCATTTTGTTAATTAGAACTTTTTTGGTAACTGCGACCTGGCTCTTTGTTTGTTGCTGATTTTCAGTGTTTTTCATCTATAATTTTGTGCATCACTTTTTCTGGGATCTTGTGTAGACGAAGAACCTGGAAAGACAGCCTCTAAAGATTTGACTGAGGATGGTCAAGCTGTATTCGACAAAGATAAAGCAAATTCATTGGAGAATCCTAAAGATTTCGCTGAGGATGGTCAAGCTGTAATGGACAAAGATAAAGCAAATTCTTTGCAGGATCCTATCCAAGAGAGTAATGATGAATTTCGAGCTCAAGTTGATTCAGCTATTGCAGGACCTTCTGGAAATAATTTTAATGCTCCTGAAGCTGGAGCGCTCTCAAGTTCATCACCCAACAAGAATCCGGCGAAAACCAAACCTGGATCAAAGAATAATGTTGCATTTGTTTCAGTTAAAAGACCAGCTGTGTCAACAAAGAGTGAATTGGAGTTTGGCATTCATGGAATGGAAAAGGTTGATAATCCTATTGTAGATAAAGAAGATCCATTTTTCAGTTTACTTACTGCTGGAAATATGAAGAGCAGTCTATTCTAAACTTCACCTAAGTTCTGTTTTCCCTTGTTTTCTTCCTCTAAACTACGTCGCGGGGCACCTTTGTGTACATATTTATGTTAAAGATTTCCCTGCATTTGGACAAGTCATCCAAATTGGTTTTTGAAATTTAAGAGTTGGTGCTCAATCATGTCCTTTCTGGAAGTAGTAAAAATTTCTTTAGTACAACTTTTAATTGTTCGACTCCGTCAGTACTTTTTCAGTCTGAGGGCAGTAGGAAATTCTTAATTTTCTGCGACATTTTACAACACTAGTGTCAAAATTAAAATTTAGCGTTCTAATGATTTTACTATTAACAGTATTATATTATTAGCTACTAATCATTTATCAGTTTTCTAACTCCAAGCGTTCGTTGTACTTGACTTTTATGACTTGAGAGAATAGTTTTTCTTAGTAGTTGTGCGGATAATTCTTTCAATCTTCCTGAGAGTATATATAGAAAGGACAACTTTCAGAGAGCATAATTGTCTGCAAGTAGATATTAATTTAATGTCAACACTAACCTTTTACCAAGTAAAGCCTATGCTAAGTAAATTATACAGAAGAACATCATTCCTCAAATATATTATAATGATTCCAAGATGCTGTTTGAATCTCAAAAAGTAAAACACTTGGGGGAAACTGAGGTTAAAGCTCAGCTATTCCCAAGATGCTGCTTTAGAGCTCTCATTCTTTTGTTCTCCAAACAAATCAAATCGCAAATAGTCTAACTGATGCCTCTGATTTCCGGTACTATAATGTCCGACTCTCCACCAGCTGTTGATCCTGCTTCAAACTACAAGTTACAAACCAAGCTGGTCACAACTCACAACTTCCAGTTCTCCATGTTTTCCAGCATGTTATATATCTTCATTATTCGTTATGTAAGAAACAACTACAGTTATGTCGTCCAGCTTCCCACCATGGTACTCAAATCCAGCCTCCTGGGCTCCATCAGAGAAAGGTGACGACTTAATAGGATCCATTGCTCTTTGTTGTGCCAGTTCTGCTATCCTCTGAGCAGTCATTTGAGGCCCTAAGCCAGCTTCCACGGACTGAAGTACAACTACTTTGACATCTTCGTCATACAAATTATCAAAAAGCCCATCTGTACCAGCAATTAAGACATCTCCCGGTGCAACAACAATTTTAAACACCATGGCCGAGCTAGGTGAATCACCAGCATTATTGCAGTCTAGTTGATAAGGAAAATTAAAACCATGTTGTTGTGCAGGGGATTTAAATGCGGCATATCCATGTCTAACCAACATAAATCCGCTATCTCCTAAATTAACTGCATAAAGACCCTCATCCGTGAGTGCAACAATACAAGCAGTAGAAGAACCTTTTGCTTTTGTGCTCTTGTAAGCTTTATCCAGTGCCCTGATTAGGTCTATGGAGCCTTTTGGTTCCTCGCGAATTGCAGCTAAAGAGTTTGACATTAATTCCCGGGCATACAGCCCAGCATCAATACCAAGATCAGCCCATCCGCCAACACCATCAGCTACACCGATAGCTTGTGTAAGGGTACACATAAAATGAGCATCCTCTCCACCAGTCTTTGCTTTAGCAGGATGAGGCAGGTAGAAAGATCCTGAATTTAGCTTCAAGGGGATCTTTGCTTCAGAAGAATCAGCAGCAGTATTAGCAACTTGCTCCTCACCCTTAGCATTATCCGAAGACACACCAGGAGCAGAAGCAGTTCCAGAAGAGAAACACGCAGGGGATACGTTGTGTAAACCTTCTGATCCAAATCCTATGTATGATTTGGGATCGGCCCACCTCTTTGTAACATGAGTCGTGAAGTATTGGAAAAGCATATTGTTGGGATGTCCTTTATTTCTCAAACTCATGTTGATTTTTCCAACTTTCTCAAAGCCTCGTTTGTTGTAAGAAACAGTGCAGTTCATTGACAAACCACATTGCAAGCGCCTAGCAGTGATATTACCAACAAAATGACCAATATGAGAAGTTCTTGAACCACAAACAGCCATTGTCCCGTTCTGAGTGTCAATGCCAAATGAAGGTCAGTAAGCAGCAGATACTTCAGGCAGATGAGTTCTGCAAATGTATCCACCAAAGAAGAATTATAAAACTACTTATGAAGTCATATCTCTAAATCATGCACTTGCTTATCTTCTTTTAATTGACAAACTAGATAAAGAAAACTGATAAAGCAAGACATGCACAACACAAGATTCTGCGTCTCACTTTCAATTAGTTCTCATCAACAAAGAGTTCATAATACCTATTTTGTAATCAATCTCAGGCTAAGAAACACAAGCTGTAAAGCTTGCCAAATAAAACCTATTAAGTGATGAAACTACCATTTTACATGAAAGACAGACATCTAGAAATTTGACTTCATCAAATAAAGAAAGTGAAAACATCAATATCTAATGGATACACAATTTTAGGGAGCTTATTAGCAACAAAATTTACAGACACACATCCTTTAAAGTCAACCTTCAAAATCCGATTTAGACAGTAAGCTCAAAAGACTAAATTTGCATCCCATCTTTCATAAACACATTATAAAAGCAAAACCTTGAGTTTTGTTTCTGGGCAAGAGAAAGTGAAGTTTGCTTTTGTAGATAGTGGTACACCGTAGGCGTATCGCTGCAGAGAAGTTGACAAATATAATCAACCAATCATTCAACTACCCTGAGCCCTAAGCTACTAGGGTCGGCTATATAATCATCTGTGTATCAATAACGCTGTATTGAGGTCCAAAGTTTCACATAGAATAAGAATAAAAATGTCGTCTTTATTCTTATCAAGTCAAAAAGCAATTACAATTAGCATTTAGATCCGTCACACCCTTTGGAGTGCAGCCCTTCCCCGGACCCTGCATGAATGGGGATGCCTTGTGCACCGAACTGGTTTAAGTCAAAAAGCAATTAGCAGATATAGTCTACCTTAACAGCATAAAAACAGAACAGAAAGTGCTAGAAAGAAACAAAACACGAAAAAGACCTAGTTCTGAGTAATTAGTAGTAATTACTAAGTATAACAAAATGAGAGTGATAATGAAGAATTTGAGCTCCTATTTCCTCTTCCCTTATCAACAAATTCAAGACCAGAAAACATTAAGCATAATTAAACAAGAAATACTAAGAAAGAGGAAAAGGGAATCAGCAGACTTCACCTCAAAGCTGTTTAAATCTTATCCCTTTATGTGGAATTCTTTCACCGGCTGCAACTTTGCTGCCAAAGGATCTATCTTTATCCTCTTCTCTTCAAACCCCTATTCAAAAATTGCTTCTTTTTCCGGTATGCAAAATGTGCAAATCTTTACAACTCTTTCTCTCCAAGGGTTTGCTGTAGATTTTCACAGACTATTAGTATAATATCTCCTTTATTTACTTATTTTTTATTCTCTTTCATTTTTCTTTTCCTCTGGTTTCTTTTTCTAAAGCAATGGAATGGATAGATAAGAGCTTAGAGCCCTATTAAATTAGTAAAAATAGCACGGGCTAATTAGTTTTTGGACTGGTCATTCAAAAATAGTCACTATTTGTCAAGTCTTTGAAATACAACCACTACTTTGTTGCAACAGAGACCGGTCCAGCATAATATACTGGAGTTCGGTGCCCCTGTGTATGAATTTTCAGCATATTATACTCGAACTCCAACACGCGAAAAATTCCAGCATAATATAATGGAGATTCGAGTGTATGTGTATGAACTTCCAGCATATTATACTGGACCGACATACTTTGCTGGAATTCCAGTACCAATATATTATACTGGAGTTCTAGTATACTTGTGCTGGAGCTCCGGTATACTTATGTTGGAGCTCCGGTATAATATACTGGAGTATCTTTACATAAAAAGTGGATAAATTTCAATTACTTTTAAAATATCGGTTATTTTTAAATGATAGCTTATAAATCTGGCTATTTTTGAATTTCTACCATTAAATTAAGGTCCATTTAGGTGAACCTTGCATTTTTTTATAAGGTAATGTTTTACACAAATGGCCCTTCTTTTTGTCTCTAATCTTTAGGATTTTTCATTTTCCCCTTTTGCTAAATTATTATGACCATAGTAATTCAACATTAGGACTTAGGACTATTAATACTAGTCGTGTTCCGAATTTTGATACATATTGAAAGAGGATTATAGTAAAAGATTTGAGACAATAATACTTCCTGTCCAAAGTAAAGTTGTTCACTAATTCTGCAAAATAGCTACTTACAAAATAATGCTTAACAAGTATGTGTACGACACAGAAAAAGATTTTCTTTTCTTTTGATATTCTCAGGGTGGGTCGGTGGCAGACTTTTTGTTATTTAAAGTTATTTTTAGTAAGACCCTGCTAAATTTGTCTAGGAAATTGGTTTGAACACTTCAACTTGTATCACTCTCACAACATGAGATGCTTTACATGCATGCCATGTCAATGCCACGTCCGAAAAAGCAGGATTTATATGCATTAAGGCCTCGTTTGTTTGCACGCACGTCTGAATCTTAATCATTCATATCTTATACATTAAATATCTTTGATTTTAAAGTCTGAATCTTAATCATGCACATGTTAATCATTAAGAGCTTTTTTGGCTAAGCTTCTGGGAGGCCAAAAGTACCTTTTCTTTCCCTCAAAAAAGTACTATTTAAAAAATTGAAGTTGTTTGGCCAAGACGGAGAGAGTACTTTTAGCCGGCAACAAAAGTAATTTTTTTGCTTTTTAAAAGAAGCAGAAAATTCTAGCTTTTTCCAAGAAGCAGAAGCAGAAACAAAAAATTAATTTTTTTCAAGACGAAACTATCCCCATTATAAATTTATATTTTCCAAATTTATTCCTTAATGATTTTAGTTTTTTTTTCTAGTTTTTGCCATTCTTTTAAATTTAAAGATGTCATATACATGAGTCATATTGTAACTTTCCAAAATTTTTGTTGTCTTTCTTTCTTTTTTGATTCTTTTTTTGTGTAATATCTTGTAACTTTCCAAATTATCTTCATCTTTTCTCACACTAAAACAAATTATCGACATCCTTTTTTGGATTATCAATTCTCTTCTTATACATAATCATTTATAATTTCTTCTATAGACTATTAATTTTCCAATCTTTAAAATCGTGATCAAATCTAATTTGTAAAAATTACCTACAAATAGGTAATAAATTTATAATTGTATCGCATAATCTATATATTATTAAAAGAAGAAGAAGAAAAAGCCTCCACACTAAGCCAAATGGTAGTCTCGCAATAGGCCACTTGGCAATTCAGGACAAAGTTAGTTAAGTTTGGTAATAATTAGTTGCATTTTGAATTTAAATATAAAAAAATTTAAAGTTGTTAATATTTAATTACTCTTTTTGAATTTGAATTTAAACATACTTAACTATTATTTTTTACGAAAATAATAATTTTTATATATTCAAAATTATTTCTATTTTACGCTCAATGCCATATTTGAAGTTTGACATTCAGAATTATCTTGTTACAGCTACCATAGTTACACAAAATTTTATCCGACAAAATTCTTCTACTGATAAGAAATTCAACTATTATGTTAATGAGGACATTATTGTATATATTGAGAAAGGAGATGAGCCTCTTGGTATTCCTTTAGAAATACAAGGCAAGTCTTCTACTAATATAGAGGCGTTGTGTGAAAGAACTAAAGGTGAAATTATTGAGAATTATTATCACGTGTGAGTGACTTTGCGTATTATTTCATGGTTAAATTATCAATACATAGTAGTTTGTGGAATAGACTTCTCATTCATACTGAATGATGTATTTTGATTATTTAAATCATCATGTAAATAATAAGTAGTTATACTAGATAATATTATATGCTTGGTATAATTTTATATGTTATATTGATTTAAAATTTTAATATGTATGTTTACTTTATAATTTATAGTTTGATAAAATAAAATAAAAAATAATGAAAGTCTTTTATAATAAATATTTAAGTTCATTTTTTCTCTTTAAAATAATTATAAGACCTTGATACTATCACTTTTTGCAATTTGACACTCAAAAGTATTTTTTTGAAAGATCGATCAAACACAATTTGTTTACCCAATGTTGTAAAAAATACTTCTTAAATGAATTGGCCAAATAGAAATTATTTTTTTTCAAAAGTACTTTTGGATAAAGCACTTCTTAAAAATAATACTTTTCAAAAGCAATTTTGGGCAACTTGGCCAAACAGGCTCTAAGTGTGTTTATTTTTTTGCTTCACAACCACTTAATGAGTGTGAATAGGCCGTATGATTAAGGTCTATAACAGAGACTTAATTCCATTAAGATACTATCATTCATATTCATTATTAACCGCCGCCACCACCTATCATTATCAACTACCACCACGCCGCCACCACCACCACCACCACCATCCTTAATCATAGTCGCCACCATTATCGATTATCACCACCCACCATCCTCGCCACTCCCACCACCATCATTCGCAACCACAATCAACACTCATCAACTTCAACTACCACAACTAATCGCCCCATCACCATCAACAACCACAACCGACACTGGCCATCATTATAACCTACCACCATCCACCACCACCTTCCTCAATCACAATTACCACTATCGTCCACCATTGTTAACTATCACCACCAACTACCACCATCCTTAATCATAATCGCCACAACTACCAATCACCACTAGCTGCTACCTTGAACCACAATCATCAACTAAAACTACCACCAACATGTGTCTCTAGTCAGTATTCACCTGTTAGCCATCACCATCAACAACTGTCATATTTTAAAAAACTTTATATTCTATTCATAGAATATTTGATTAAATTAGTATTTCATTTGAATTTTATATTTATTAATTTTTAAATAAAGATAATTTGTATACATTCAAATGTTTAAAATTAAATAATCTTAGTCATTTAGTATTCAAATCTTAATACACATCTTTATATTTAGATATGTATTTAAATATCTTAATCTTAATACACATATTGATATTCACACGTCTTGATCCTAAAAAACAAAATGAGGCCTAAGTCATCTTTCACAGGCAAGGCTTCACGATTGTGTTTCAAATTAAGTATAAAAAGCAGAATTCCTTTCTTCTTTCCCTTTTAATCTTCAATCTTTGTGATGATTAAAGCGTGTTCTTTCTTCTCTTTTACGTTATTCTGTGTCACTTTAAAGGCCATGAAGAACCGAGAACTTAAAATCGGAAAATTTAATTTGATCCGTTATGCTTGAGCAATAGCTACTAAAATTCATTTGTTAATATTTGTTGAAGGTTGAAAACGTGATTACACCCTCATGGTGGTGAAGAATCCAACAAATACCATTATCGATTAATGGATCTATGAAATTTTATACTTAAATCTAAGATTTTGGAGTCTAGGGGATGTTATGTATTTGGAGTTGCCTGATTTTTACAGTAAGGAAAATATAATTGATAGATGAAAAGAAAATGCCAAAGCAAAATAAAGCATGTTATTTGCTACTTCTAAGTAGAAATAATTATAAGAAAATACATGTGACTTCACACCATAACAAAAAATGGTCCATGACTTCAAAACTTGTGTTCTTACAATCATTGCTTCTAAAAGCTAAGGAGTTAAATATGTATTCTCACAACCATTGTTTTCACTATCTCTCTTCTTCTTACATCTTCTACATATTATTCAAGGGGCCTGTAACACCCCGTACATTCAGATTAGGTATGTATATGTTAAATGGGTATTAATTTGATATATTAGACATATGAAGTCCTATCGGGATGATTATGGGTGAAAATAGTTGTTTCAAAATCAAGATGGAAAGTGAGGTGCATAAGATTCGACAAAATCGATTAGATTTACAGAAGGTCCGTCTTCCAGCAGGTTTGGTGATTTTTTTTAGGAATTTGGGAAAACTCAAAACGTGAAAGTTGTAGGCCTTTGAAATAGCTTCCAACGATATATTATGGAGCCCGAACGAATCTCTGTGAAAAAAGTTATGTGCGTTTTACAGAACAGTGCGCAACCACCGCGGCCTGGACCGCGGTTATGCGGCAGTGTTACTGCCATTTACCGCGGTCAGGCCTACAGGTGCGCGGGGGCAGACTTAGGGAGTCATTTTTAAGCCCTATTTCGTCCCCCACAGCCCAAAAACACAAAAACTTGCTCTAGAAAGGGAAACTCTCAAAAAGCTAACTCCTTAAAGGTCCCTCCACCACCCAAGGTAAGTTCTAATGGTGATTCTAAGTTAATTTTAATTTCCCAACATCTTATTAACATGGGTAAACCCTCCATATCATTAGATATTCGATTGAGACATCATTGTTGAGAGAAGGAACCTTAGAACTCGAATTCAAGGGGGATTGAACTTCAAAGAGGTAATGTCTTCACCTTCTAATTGATTCTAACATGGGTTTAATAATTATAGACCCTAGTTCATGAGAAATGACTTGACGGGTTTGATAGAAAATCATGAACGGTTATAGGTTTGGTGTGTTGATTGTTGATTATTGGTTAAGGGTGTTATTTACTTTATGGGTCATAAAGAATAATGTTGACTATAACCATTTGAGAACTTTAGAATTTATCTAGGAGCAAGAGAATAGATTGTTGGGTGTAGAGACACCATTAATAAGTACAGTGAAGCTTTATTCCCACCAAGTATTTGGTAAAATGCTTATGTTACCAAAACATGAGTATCATAGCTAATATGGAATCTCTTTGACTTGTATTGCTATAGATTAAAGTTGAAAGGGTTCACAAAGATTGTATTACGCTCAAGAGCAGGAAGTTATGGTATGTGAGGCTAACTCTCTATGTTTGGGGATGTTAATGATTCTCCCTACACTATGTTTCCTTTACGATGTTACTAATTGCCTCAGAAATATAGTTAAGTCTAGTTCCTTGAATAGTTGCAAGAACTTCTATTCTCTAGCTTCGTAACTCGTTCATGACTTTCATTCTGAACGTTGTGAAATTACTGGTTAATCAATATAGACTTGGGTTTGATGACCATGAGTCTCAGTCTAGATTACTCAGCTTGTCATAAACAATTGAAGTTTCAATTTTCATAATCAGTTCATGAATACTTGTCTCAGTCTAGCTCTATTCAGTATTCAAGTATCATGTAACTCAGTATGGTTCAGTATTTCAGCACCAAGTATTTCAGTATGATTCTCAATTCCTGAATGTTGAACACATGTATTTGGGCATGAGGCTGCAGTTTATGCTTTATGCATAACTTCTATTCTCTAGCTTCGTAACTCGTTCATGACTTTCATTCTGAGCGTTGTGAAATCACTGGTTAATCAATATAGACTTGGGTTTGATGATCATGAGTCTCAGTCTAGATTACTAGCATGTCATAAACAATTGAAGTTTCAATTTTCATAATCAGTTCATGAATACATGTCTCAGTCTAGCTCTATTCAGTATTCAAGTATCATGTAACTCAGTATGGTTCAGTATTTTAGCATCAAGTATTTCAATGTGATTCTCAGTTCCTGAATGTTGAACACATGTATTTGGGCATGAGGCCGCCATTTTATGCTTTATGCATAACTTCTATTTTCTAGCTTCGTAACTCGTTCACGAATTTCATTCTTAACGTTGTGAAATCACTGGTTAATCAATATAGACTTGGGTTTGATGACCATATCTCACTCTAGATTACTCAGCATGTCATACACAATTGAAGTTTCAATTTTCATAATCAGTTCATGAATACATGTTTCAGTCTAGCTCTATTCAGTATTCAAGTATCATGTAACTCAGTATGGTTCAGTATTTTAGCATCAAGTATTTCAATGTGATTCTCAGTTCCTGAATGTTGAACACATGTATTTGGGCATGAGGCCGCATTTTATGCTTTATGCATAACTTCTATTTTCTAGCTTCGTAACTCGTTCACGACTTTCATTCTTAACGTTGTGAAATCACTGGTTAATCAATATAGACTTGGGTTTGATGACCATATCTCACTCTAGATTACTCAGCATGTCATACACAATTGAAGTTTCAATTTTCATAATCAGTTCATGAATACATGTTTCAGTCTAGCTCTATTCAGTATTCAAGTATCATGTAACTCAGTATGGTTCAGTATTTCAGCATCAAGTATTTCGGTATGATTCTCAGTTCCTGAATGTTGAACACATGTATTTGGGCATGAGGCCGCATTTTATGCTTTATGCATAACTTCTATTTTCTAGCTTCGTAACTCGTTCACGACTTTCATTCTTAACGTTGTGAAATCACTGGTTAATCAATATAGACTTGGGTTTGATGACCATATCTCACTCTAGATTACTCAGCATGTCATACACAATTGAAGTTTCAATTTTCATAATCAGTTCATGAATACATGTTTCAGTCTAGCTCTATTCAGTATTCAAGTATCATGTAACTCAGTATGGTTCAGTATTTCAGCATCAAGTATTTCAGTATGATTCTCAGTTCCTGAATGTTGAACACATGTATTTGGGCATGAGGCCGCAGTTTATGCTTTATGCATAACTTCTATTCTCTAGCTTCGTAACTCGTTCATGACTTTCATTCTGAACGTTGTGAAATCACTGGTTAATCAATATAGACTTGGGTTTGATGACCATGAGTCTCAATCTAGATTTCTCAGCATGTCATAAACAATTGAAGTTTTAATTTTCATAATCTGTTCATGAATACATGTCTCGGTCTAGCTCTATTCAGTATTCAAGTATCATGTAACTCAGTATGGTTCAGTATTTCAGCATCAAGTATTTCAGTATGATTCTCAGTTCCTGAATGTTGAACACATGTATTTGGGCATGAGGCCGCATTTTATGCTTTATGCATAACTTCTATTTTCTAGCTTCGTAACTCGTTCACGACTTTCATTCTTAACGTTGTGAAATCACTGGTTAATCAATATAGACTTGGGTTTGATGACCATATCTCACTCTAGATTACTCAGCATGTCATAAACAATTGAAGTTTCAATTTTCATAATCAGTTCATGAATACATGTCTCAGTCTAGCTCTATTCAGTATTCAAGTATCATGTAACTCAGTATGGTTCAGTATTTCAGCATCAAGTATTTCAGTATGATTCTCAGTTCCTGAATGTTGAACACATGTATTTGGGCATGAGGCCGCAGTTTATGCTTTATGCATAACTTCTATTCTCTAGCTTCGTAACTCGTTCATGACTTTCATTCTGAACGTTGTGAAATCACTGGTTAATCAATATAGACTTGGGTTTGATGACCATGAGTCTCAATCTAGATTTCTCAGCATGTCATAAACAATTGAAGTTTTAATTTTCATAATCTGTTCATGAATACATGTCTCGGTCTAGCTCTATTCAGTATTCAAGTATCATGTAACTCAGTATGGTTCAATATTTCAGCATCAAGTATTTCAGTGTGATTCTCAGTTCCTGAATATTGAACACATGTATTTGGGCATGAGGCCGCAATTTATGCTTTATGCATAACTTCTTTTCTCTAGCTTCGTAACTCGTTCATGACTTTCATTCTGAACGTTGTGAAATCACTGGTTAATCAATATAGACTTAAGTTTGATGACCATGAGTCTCGGTCTAGATTACTCATCATGTCATAAACAATTGAAGTTTCAATTTTCATAATCAGTTCATGAATACATGTCTCAATCTAGCTCTATTCAGTATTCAAGTATCATGTACACTCAGTATGGTTCAGTATTTCAGCATCATGTATTTCAGTGTGATTCTCAGTTCCTGAATGTGGGACACATGTATTTGGGAATGAGACCGAAGTTTATGCTTTATGCATCTTTGGGCATGAGACCGCAGTTTATGCATTATGCATTTTTGGACCTGAGGTCGCAGTTATGTATACATATACTTGGGACCGAGGCCGCAGTTTGTGCGCGTGCACACACACACACACACACACACACACACATATATATATATATATATATATATATATATATATATATATATATATTGGGCCGGATGCCACAATTTAATATTCAGATAAACAGGTTGTTCATCATTCGCAAGAGGGGGTATTCATATACTTACTTCCTTTCATTTCAATTATTAGTTACCATTTCAGTTATCAGTTATCAATCAGTTACCAATTATCAGTTCAGTTATCAGTTATCAGTTATCAATTCAGTAATCATTTCAGTTTCAGTTTCAATAGTTATCATTTCAGTTATCAATTATTAATTCTCAGTTATCAACTTAGTTTCAGTTCCAACATTTATAATTCTTTCTTTAAGTTACTTTACATACCAGTGCAATTCAAATGTACTGACGTCCCTTTTGTCGGGGGCCTGCATCTCAGGATGCAGGTAATGATTTACAGGTTGACGGTTCAGAGCGCTAGGATTCTCGTACCAGCTATTTGGTGATCCTCAGTTCTTTCGGGGTATTATCATTACCTTACAGTCTTTAGTATTTTTAGACAACCAGTGTTTTCAGTACTTCATTAGAAGCTTCATACACTAGAGTAACAACTAAGACAGAGTCGCAGGCTTTTTATATTAAGTTATGTTGGCTACAAATATGTTTTTAGAATTGTATTAGTGTTTCCGCATTTGATTTATATCATTTTGACTTTCAGTATATCAACATATGTTAGTTTTTCTTCCGTATTCAGTATGTTATGATATCACATGTTGATTCAACCAGCCAGTTGGTTCGCTCGGTCACATGTAGTCAGGCACCGAGTGACGTGTTATGTCCGGGCCCAGGTTCGGGGCGTGACAGGGTCGTCCGCTATTGCTGCTTCTTACCATGTGTCATCTGGTTGCAATGTAAGAAAATTGAAGAGTAGAAGTCCACCGTTGAGGGCCATTCAAAGCTTTGCATTCGAAAATAGGATATTTTGAGTTTGTTAATTGTTTGGACTAGGTGTTATTCCAATTGATTGAAAATATCACAAGGAGTTCAAAATTTTAATTTGAAGTGATTTGGAGTAGATTTGAGCAAGATTTGAGTTAAATTTTAGAAAAGACGCAAGGAAGAAGACGAAGTTAGTTTTTTGTATAAATATGTATAATCTTGTATAATAGTGTATATGAGTGTATAAACACATTTTATACACTATTATACACTTTTATACACCTTTATACAAGCGTCTGTAGACGGACTTATTCCACGATTTTCAGTTACAATTCTTGTTCAAAAATAGTCCAAATCTCCATTAAATGACTTCAGATTTTATATACAACCTCCTTATACTATTTCTAACAAGTCTAAATAACACCCACACCAAATTTCTCACAAAATCAAATTCGAAATTTAAACCCACATGTTTAAACTTGTTAAAAATTTAATTTTCACCATCCAAATGGATTTGGTTTGTTGAACTAATATTTGAGTCACAGTTACTGATTCGAAAATTAACTTAAAAGGTTGAGCAATCTTTTTTAAAAACTAAATAGTAATTTCTAGAACCTATTGAAGCTAGATGTTGAATCTTTGCCTATTATTTTTGGGCTAGTTGATTGTAAATTGAAATATGGGTTATATAATTGAAAAGGAGGGAGCTCAGTTATTCTTATGTGAAATTTTCCAATTTAAATATGGCGGAATACCTAAAAATCACCCTAAACATGACACGGACTATTCGTTACACATCTGAACTATTTGTGGTCTTAATACTCTCATGAGCTTGGCCTTTTGATAGAAATTACCTCCCTAGACACTAATGTGACGAAGAGTGTGGATGCACTCTCTTTTAAGCGCGTGGAAGTGAAGAAAAATTAGAAAAGCTTACAAGTAGGTTATTTTTTTAACTTTTAATTGTCATATATATATATATATATATATATATATATATATATAATAATTTATTTGTTACGACAATATGTTTCTTCTCGCTTCATCTTAACATATAACGTGAATTTTACTTTAACTTTTATTCTTTTTCATTTCTTCTATAGATATAATGCCTATTTGTTTCAACTGTATATTTCTTCCTCTCTTTTTTTTGGCCAAATTTGTAAAAGTTTGGTAAGAACTCCATCATCTTAGCCAAATAGAAAACTTTTAGCAAACAAAATGAAGTATTAGTTGTGTATTTTCAATTATTTATTTTTGGTTAGATATAATATTTATTTATTTTAATTATGTGTTTTTATTTTCGAGTCAAATAAAAAAATGGCTACAACTCTATTATTTTGTACCAAATAAAAAAGTGCAACCAAAATAATGAACTTGCAATTGTACACTCTTTTTGTTTCTTCTTTTGATGCAATGACTATTTATTTTAACTATGTATTTTTACTTTTTCCGATAATATCTATACAAAAAAATATATTTTAGAGCTCCACAATTTAGAGTTATATAAAAAATTATAGCCAAAATAATAAAAATCAAACTATGTATTTTTATATCTTTTTCGATGCTTGACTATTTATTTCAACTCTATAAATCATTATTTTCAGGTCAAATTCAAGAAACAATAACTAAAGCTTTATTATTTTTAGCCAAATAAAAAAATTAGCCTAAATAATGTCGTTCTAGACTAGTTTTATTATATTTATTTGAAAAAGATCATCTAAAAAAGTAATACACTTAAAAAGGTATAAAATATATTTTAGCTTTCAAAAAATGCCACATGGACAGGAAAATCCACGTGCCAGGTGAGTGCATGCCACTTTCCTAGGATGAGATCGTCCAACGAGGTAACAACTATCGAATAATCAAGTATAGAGGGGTAATTAAGACCACGAATAGTTTAAGGATGTAACCAATAATACGTGCCAAGTTTAGGTGGGTTTTAAGGTATTTTGCCCTCTAAATATTATAGACAAGATAAGTATGAAGTTCTCGCTGGGCTACCATCGTTAGCGAATGTAATTAGAATGAAGCTTTTAAGTCATCAATAATCAGAGTGGCGCAGCGGAAGCGTGGTGGGCCCATAACCCACAGGTCCCAGGATCGAAACCTGGCTCTGATATGTAGTAGTAATCCAGTGAGCTTCCTTACCACATACTTTTGGTCCCTATCACCTTTTCATTTTTCATTTTCGTCTTTTGTTCCATTAATATCAAACACTAAATTCTGGAGGGAAACTTTTCCCCTAGGGATTCAAAACCAAACAAAAGAGTTTTTTGGTAAAGTGATAATTTTGTTTTGTTCATTAAATAACTTACTGAAGATAGAGATCTTAATTATTTCTTAGATAAGAAGAGATATGCACTTCTTTTTTTCTTTTAAGAGGGGTTGGTTGGTGGGATGTAATGGAAGAGCACTCACACATTTGAAACGATAGAGTTGTATTAATGTCAAATGAGTTGAATGCTTGTTGGCGGAGGAGGATCCACATAGTTCAATCGAACTATAGGGAAGATCACGTAGTTGACCTTATATTTTGCTTGAGATATTCCGACATAGAGATATCAAAAGTGAGAATGCTAACATGAGTAACGAAAAAACACGATCACTTGCCAATGGAAGGTTTTCTTCATTTAGAATTCGTCCGAATTTGATATTAAGAAACGTATCAAGAGAGAATTGAATTTGGTTAGACAATGTATAATTGGTAAGCACAAATCAAATTTTTTTAGCAAGGTACAAAATATATAATCAAATATTCAATATGATTCCACGAGATCTCGTTTCGTTCAAGTAACGGCTTAAAGGGGATTCCCAAAAGAAAGGGGGGAGGGAGGGGAGGGGGGGGATTAAGGGAATAAAAAGAAAATATCATCACCAATTCTTGGTTGAAATGAGCTTAACTGAATGCACAAGTAGTTAGAAGCTGGCACGAGTCAAGCATCTTTATTGTTTTTTTACTACAAACACATGAATCGAGTGATTTCCAGTGCCACCCAATCTTCCATCACCCTAGTTTCCACTTCATTAGATGGAGAACATACAGTAAAGAAGTTACATGAAAGAACTATGAATATGACATAACAAAAATGAGCAATACAAGAATCAGAACAGGATCCGAGCCCCTACTGACCTCTCTTCAACCTCAGGCTTAGGGCCATCACCTTGCCTCCTACCAAGCTAAGATCTAGAATAAATGTAATGGCTTAGGCTTCCCTGTTGCTCAAAAGATAGCAACAAAAAATTGTCCAGCTGAAATGTGGAGCAAAGGCACAATCAGATCCCTCATCTTGCAAGAAATCGAGTACTTCAGTACGATGGAAATAGGCTGTCATGATATCAGATATCTCTAGTAAGCCTTGGCAACCTGTAGACGTGCCTCCAGCTAGCAGTTACGCCAGACAAAAGCTTGGTTCATTGGCCACAAAACCAAAAAAGAAAAAGAAAGGGAGCAATAAGCTCATAACCAACATGTTTTCTGTAGAAGTTGCGAAATGTAATCGCCCAACAACAATTTCTGGATTCACTTATAGGGATCTAAAGGCTGCATACCTAAGCTGGGTTCTCAGAAAGCTTTGAGAAACCAAGCTTCTTCAGGCGACTCTTCATAGGGGTTGCCCATGTTTTTTCTGCACTACCACATTTTATGTCCACAATTTCCACCAAGGTCGGTCCCTTTCTGTCAGTTTTCTGCCTAATAGGAGTTCCATCTACTGAAGAATTGTCTGCTTCTAGTATTGGCCTTTGAGGAGTTTTACAATTATAGTGCTTCGCCTTCTTGACTATCTCAGGGCTATTTTTATTATCTTCTGACACCCAACTGCTGCTAGCCTCATCAATTGATGTTCTTGGCTTCATTCTTTTAGGACTGGTAGCATCACCAGCAGAGAATGAGCAAACAGAAGGAGACCTATATCTATGCGATATAGATGTTGGAGAAGCAGATATTTTTGAATCTAATTCTCTTGACATGAGGGCACTGATCGTACCAGTTGTTCCCACTTTAATAGAACCTCCACCACCCCTCATGGACTCTAACGTCTGAACCATAACTCTTTCCGGATATTCTGAGATTGCTCTAGACGATACTTGGATATACCCAACTGCGACAGGATAAGCTCATAAAAAGCCTGTCTATCTCTTCATAACATCATGGTTGAGATGAATTTCTGTATCTAAATTCAAGAGTAAAGACGATTAAGGAAAAGCATAGCAAAAGAGCTAAGAGCAGAATGAGAGAATATATTTTCTCTAGACAAATTCCAATATCCTAAATTTATCAGGAACAAACATGTAAAAACAGAAAGATCATTATCATAAACAAGGAAGCTAGAATTAATAACTAAAAGTCATCCCAAGCAAAATAACCAAACATAAAGGTTATTTGGTGAGCGGTTATAATTTTGTGGCTAATTGCACAAAAATATGGCAACCGTAAGAATTTTGTGAGAATCATCATAACTCGCAAATTATGGCAATATTCTGACGAATCACATAAGAATTTCTCACCAGCGTGCTTCAAAATCATACTTTTCTTACCGGAATCAAAATTCAAACGATCCTGCTTGGTGTCATTCTCCCAATTTTTTACGCTTAACAAATTCTCAAGAAGGTAAAGAGACATTAAAATTGGGAGAGTTTGGAGTCTTATTATTAGATATTAAACATTAAAAGAGTTGTCCAAGTATTCAATAACTAGACACGGTTGGTTAATAAGACCCAAAAATTCTACAAGGGGAAAGATTGAAACTTTGGGAAGTCAATAAAACAAATAGGTAAGCTGAGTGAGTACAGTATTCTCAATTCTGGATTGAAGCTCATGAAATCTATAATAAAGCAGAATACAACGATAAGGATTTCGATTAGAAGGTTAAAAAATAAGCTAATGATTCGAAATTTACCTAAAAAAGAGCGGCAATTGGGATTCAGAAAAAAAGTGTAAAGAGACAGATTAAGATGAGCAAATCCCCTTTGTCAAGCTCGAGATTTGACCGCAGAAACTCGATGCATTTCTGTCATTCTCTTGTGCCAAAAATGATGCATCATAAGAAATTTTATAAATATTTGTATAACCCGTGAATCGTTTATATTATATAAATTGAAACAAAGAGAATATTTCACTAATAAAACATTTTATTTAGTTCAAAAAAATCCAACTCATACGACACAAAAGTTTTAGAAAAAATTATCTAATAAATACAAATACCTTTAAACAATTATATTCTTCTAACTGTAAACCGTATTATAAATGTAGTCACATATTTCGTATGTGATTGAAATGAGCGAAAACCATAAGGGATTAATGTAAGCTTGTTATATCTACTAAAACTACTTGCATATTGTTATCTAACTGTATTTGTAAATAATTCTGAAGAAAATAAAATAACATATAAGGTGTGTTTGGTACGAAGGAAAATATTTTCTAATTTTTCCGTATTTGGTTGGCTTAAATGTTTTGGAAAATATTTTCCTCGTCAACTCATTTTCCTTCAATTGGAGGAAAATGTTTTCCCTCCTCATTTCCCTCACCAACCCACACCACCCCCAGCCCTCAATCCCGCACAAAAATTTTTTTTGTAACTTTTTTTGTAATTTTTAAATTCCTATTTTTTTTTCCTGCACCCCAACTCCCGCACAAGAAATTTTTTTACAAACTTTTTTTCTTGTAATTTTTAAATTTCTATTTTTTTTTTGCACCCACCCCCCTCTTCCGGGAAAAAAAATTAAATATATTTTCAGTTTTACTTTTTCATCTTTCGGTTTACAGGTTCAATATTTTACAAGTTCCAAAGGTATGAGTTCGGAGGTTTATGTGTTTCGAAGTTTACGGGTTCAAAATTTTGCGGTTTCGAAAGTTTTGCGGTTCAGAAGTTTATGAAATTTGTGGGTTTGGAAAGTTGTTGGTTTGAAAGTTTATGGCTTCATGTTTATTGTATCAAAATTATTTATGAATACTCTTGAGAAAATGTTTTCCTTTATTTGCGTACCAAACACCGGAAAATGAATAAGATTATTACTTGTTTACCAAGAAAATATTTTCTTGAAAAATATTTTCCACGAAAAACATTTTCCGTCATACCAAACACGGGTATAAACAGAAATATAAACGAAACAAAAGTTGATCCGAGCCCACTGAATTCACAGTGTTTTCTTAAGGAATTTAAACCCCTCCTAGTACCCAAGGTTATGGATTATTTCCTCCCAGGATAGAACGAATTACACACTGGTGTAGTGGTACTTCAAACCCCAGTGTTTCAGCGAACACAAAGTTCAGTAGCAAATCACACTTACTGTTGCTTTCTTAGAGGTTAAAAGTATGCAGAAGAAAGGAGGAGAACTCAGAAGATCGTATGGAAAATCTAAGAGAATGGATTTGTATTTATAGCTAATGTTGGCTGAAAACTGAAGAGGCGCAACTCTTCAAAATGACTGTTTATGCAAAACGGCCATAGCATAAATGCCATAACATAAATGATTATTTACGCAATAATAAACCGGGAATTCAAGAGGGACGTTAATTTTCAGTTACAAATTTGAAAAACGGAAACTGATAACGGACCGTTTGATTTAATATTAATATTCGTTTTAATATTAATATTATGTTATTAAAACTGATATTTAATAACATTTCTGTTAATATTTTACTATTAACAAATAAATTTGGTCCAAAAAATTAACCAATCAATTGATCAAATCCGAATCCGAAGCCGAGCGACGATGATGGCGGAAGAGTTGCATTCTTCTCAACTCCTTAAGAGCTAGAAGAAGAGCAATTGCTTATATACACATAAAAAACTTCTACCTCTTCCAATATGGGACAATATTCCTTTGTCAAGGAGAGACTCAAATATTACTCCAATATTTCATTTTTTCCTCCATTTCCCATTCACCCTCTTTTAAGCATTAATATAGCTTAAAGCCCAACACATACAAAGTTGATAGTACTCCCTCCGATTCAAAATAAGTGATTTTTTGACTGTTTTTACACAGATTAAGAAATCCATCTTTTAGCATTAATTAGCAATGAAATTGATCATATTAACCTTTACTATCTCTTCACATAAATGCTCATAACACATATTTCAACACTATTTACTCCAAGGGCAATGTAGGAAAAAAATAATTAATTCATTCTTGAAATCTGAAAAAATTACTTATGTTGGACCCAAAAAAAAAAGGGTCAAAAAGTCACTTATTTTGGACCGGAGGGAGTAATAATTTCAGGAAGGAAATGGAGGAATTTAACGTGTTTCAAGACTCAAACAATATTATCTCAACATCCTCCACCAAATAGCAAATACCATATTATGAACTAAATGCTAATATTCTTTCTTTTCAAGTATTTGGTCCAACATTAACTCCTTCCATTCATTTCAATATTGTATTTGTAGCCCCAAATCTCCTACCACGACGTCATGGTTGTGGCTCATTTCCAATTATTAAAGAAATTAAACTCTTTTGATTTTTAATTTAAAAAGAGGTGTTAGAAGAAAAGAACATGGATGAAACCCTTGAACTTGAAGCTTACCGCACTAATATTCTTGATATCATTAGGATACATAAGTTTATTTATGTGATTATGTTGATTACAGGCGAATACATATTTATAGCTCGTTTGGCCAAGCTACAAAAATCAGCTTATTTTGAGAAGTGTTTTTCTCAAAAGTACTTTTGGTGAGAAGCAACTTGTGTTTGGCTAATTAATTTGAAAAACACTTCTGAGCAGCAATTAGTGTTTGGCCATGCTTTACAAAACTACTTATAAGTGTATTTTTCTCAAAATTGTTTTTCGAAAGAAGTTACTTTTTTCTGCTTTCTCCTCAAAAATATATATTTTTTTCCTTTCTAAAGCATTGGCCAAACACCTTAATTTTACAAAAAAGCACTTTTGACAAAAGAAACTTCGCCAAACTGGCTACTAGTTTCTTCAACGGCCAAATTCTGTAGGTAAAACTTACATAGCCTTTCTAGGTTCATATGAAAACAATCTGAAGAAGGGTAATGGTACAAAAGAGAATAAGATGTTGAAAAAACACTAGGCCAATAAATATACACCTATGTAGAGAAAAAGGCTGGCAAGACATCATCACTACTTTTACAAACATTTTGATCTCAAAATCAAGGGCTACATACAACTTACTCAAAAAGAAAAAGAAAAGTTAGTATTTACATATGTATTAAGGTTTCTACAGGCTATACAAGACCTGTTGAAAAAATGGACTAACAGCACTAGGTTCTGGACTTGACAAAAAAGCGAGATGGAATGAAGGCAGCTACAAATTGATGCTCGCAAGAATCATCCATTCGCTGACACGCTGGACTTACCTCATGATTGGGACCATGAGATCGAGTTAGATTAATCTCTATACATTTCATAGGGGCAAAACAAATGCAGGGAATGGAGCCGAGTTGATAGAAGTCCATGTATATGTCGATGAAATCCATCATCTACTTAGCAGAATACCAGTTTTTGGCACATTTAGAATCAACAGAAAGGTCAACTCTGAGAATATTCTTTCCACCAAAAGGCTTGGACATGCAGTCAACCACTATTGCCATGGCTTCCTTTTCAGATTCTTCCGGCCCTTCCAAAATAACTTCATCATGAACCTGTTCGAAAACAAACAATAACGTACAATTGTTAGCTAATGACAAACGACGCAAACACTTAACTGGGACTGCAAAAAAAAGATTAAGACACATGCATAAATAATTCTAAGCTATGCTAAGCATAAAAATATAAATGTGCCATATGCCCTTTCTGTTGCAGGAAAAATGTATCTCCCTCCTAGTAACCATTCACCTTCCAACATTCCTGAAAATTTTGGTTATAATCTTTTCGTCTGTAGTTACGCGCAACAAATGGCAAACCCTATACCCCAGTTAACAGACATGCGTATCAAACTCAGTATGAGATCAAACTTAACAGGCGAGCTCCAAAGTTGTAGGTGAACGGAGCTCGAGATATTGAGAGATGCACACACAGCAAATATGATAGCAGAATACAGTTTTTTCTTTTTTTATTTATTTATTTCTCACTTTTTCTGTTTCTTAAAATGAGATGAGTCCACTAAAGGGCAATGGAAGATAAACCTGTAAAAGCAATTTCCACCCAAGCTCCTCTAGTCGTGCATTCTTTGATATCTCTAACATGGCGCACATAGCAACATCTGCAGCACTTCCCTGTCAAAAACTTCAGAAGTCAGCATGGCATACGTGGCATGCAGACAGCTTATTAAAAGAAAAAAGAAGGGAGAGACAATGGCAAAACACACAAAGAATAGGGCGAAGTGTATTAAGATGGACCTGCACTGGAGTATTTATAGCAGCTCGTTCTATGTGACCTTTTACAGATCCAGTTGCATTTTTTACTGATGGGAACCAGCGTGCCCGTCCTAGAAGCGTGTGAACACGTCTGAACTCGCGTGCTTCAAATTTGCGTTGTTCCTGCCAATCTGACACTTCTTTTCTATCACTATACCACCGATCAACTGTTTCCTTAGCTTCCTTTACGGATACCTGAGTATGAAAGAGTATTCATTTAGCTCATGCAGACCCAACAAATTCTATAGAAATCAAGGTAATTAAATACATATTTTGTCACAAAATGCTGAAGTACCTTCCAATCGCGGGCAAGTCCAATTGTAGTTTTCCCGTACGCAATTGAGAAATTGAGCATCTTTGCCTTCCTTCTTTCAGATCCAAAAGCATCCTGAAAAGGAATTTGCATTATACTGTATCAAAATCCCAATAAATCAAACTTCTTGCACTAAAATTCTTGTCCTATTGAAGAAGAGGAATTATCCCTCTTGGAAGTAGCTCACAAGGTGTAAAATATAACGGTCGTTAAATCCAACAACTATCCTGTCTTCTACATATTAAATCTGAAAAGTTTCACCATCCACAATAAGTGTTTTGCAGTTACCTTTAGAAGAGGAACTGGAGGTTTTTCTTCACCTGGTTGAGGATGCCACTCAAGTAGTACCTCACCATTTTCAACGGCTTCACGGATGTGAGTATACATGTTCATAGCAGTCCTTGAATGGAAGTCTCCACCAGCTTTAAAAGCATCCAACATGCTCTTACAGTTGGCAAGATGTGCAAGAATCCTAAGTTCCAACTAATTATAAGGAAAAATGTCAATATTTTTGCAACCAATTCAAAAAATATAAACTATTATAGCTGGTAAGCGGCTAGATACCTGCCCATAATCTGCCACAATCAAGGAATTCCCTTCTGCAGCTACAAAAGCTTGACGAATTTTGTATCTATCTTTCTCCAGAGCAGGCTGGTTCTGTATTGCCAAGAAATAACATTTGAAACAACATTCCAGTCAAGCAATGACTGATGAGTAGTTTGGCATACTAATAATAATAATAATAGTAATAATTACTTTACTTGAGCCATGAAATACAGCATGAGCCCAATTAGCGATAAAGGAGAAGCACATTTACGACATTTTAGTAAATTTATAGGTTAATATCAAATTTTGAGTTCAAGAAAGAAAATTGTGAGAAGCGACATCTAAAACAAGACAAAAAGTGGCTGATGGCATATCTGTGAAACAAAATACATGAACAGTTAGGAAATCAGAGCGAAATATAAATAAACCTGTAAATTTGGTCTCCTCGCAGACAGGCGCCCGGTTTCAGTGTTAATATTCAGGGAACAATGAATTCGTCCACTCTCACCCGATACATCTTGGCCCTGAGATAGAAAGAGCAATGTCATTAAAAAGAAAGCTTTGACTTCAAAACAAAGAAACCTAACCGACATTGCCAATTAGCTCAAAAAAGGTACATCAGATGGTATCTTTTACCCAAAAGTAGAGGGGTGCAATTTGTGACTATTGTGCTGCTACATCTCTAGAGCAAATTATTCAAGACATAAATTTTTTGGAAAAAAGCATGACACTTGGGAGATGAATTAACTCAGTTTGCCTCAAAACCATCTTCCATGATGTTATGGCTACTCTAGCTTCAACCTCAACCAAACACCTTGTTGGTACTCCCGTCTCCACTACATTGCTAACCTATCACAATCAGAGTCCAAAGAAAGCTCTTGAGTGTCCTGTCCTACAGAAAACCCTGATTCATTGATTGTGAACACCTAGACACCTTACAACAAAGGTGAGGTAACAAGAGTAATCCATACTAAGGCCTGATTAAACAGTGAGCCGTGAATAACTTGGTCACTGCAGTTTTTGTCGCTCAAAAAGACAGCACCCGGGGGGAAAATGTTTCTCGGAGATTCATATATGAAAGAGGAAAGCCGATCACTATTTTTAACGTCTCATCATGAAACTTCTAGAAATGTCATTCTCATGCGTTATTACAAAAGCAGAAAAATTATTTCAAACAATCAGAAAAGGATTAGTATTTTCTTTTCTCCTCTAAGTATCCGTTGAGCGGGTTATCCACAGTGAAGACTTCATATTGTAGGAACTTTCCCATATAAACGCATGACATCAGTGCCAAGATAAAACCAAGTCAAATTTTTTATAGATCAGCTCCTCATCGCAAACTTTCGGTTTGTCAACAAGCATGTGGTGTATGGTAACATCAACAAAAATGACTCTTGGCTCATCTCTCCAGTTAGTGATAACTGATTAGTGATTACTACTATCACAGAGGTAAAGGATTCCTTGAATTTTCTACTCGATATCAATGATTGCTAATCCTTCTGAGTGCTGACCATTTAATTTACTGTTTTACCAGCAAGTTTTGACTAGGATAAAAGGTGACTAATTCCCAATTCAGCCTAAGATGGAAAAATCATAATCAAGTCCACAAATTTATACGAAGAGAACATATAGTAGCAGATCATTTAACAAACAAATTCTACAGCCAAGTGAAAATTGCCCTGGACATCTTAGGCTGTTCCATGAGGAAAGACTATATACCACATCATGGAAAAGAACACGAAGCAACTTACTTGCAATGGGAGTATAAAGTTGGATATTAAGGAGTCTATGGAGCACATTTCACATAATGCTGCAATGGCATGGCAGGCCTCAATTCCTTTCTGCCCACCTCCAAAGGCTTTGTACGCTGATCCATAAATAGAAACTTCTGGTTCTTGACTGGGAACTTCATTATTTGTAGCTAAAGCTTCATCAATGCTTGTTTCAGGATCTTCCTCAGCATTGTCATCCGCTTCATCAAGAATATCAAAGTCCGCAGAAACTTTGCCAGAGAGAGCCTTCAAAGCATCCCCACTAACAGAAGGCCAGCCACTGGCAGTATACATCTCAGTGTCGATAAGATCACAAATTCTATGTAGTCGGATTTTACGAAATTTGGTGGGAGCCTTCTTTCCTTCTTCAATTACTTTATCGACATTTGGAACTTTGAATTCTTTCTCATATGGTAGACTCTCATCAGAGTTCTTTCTGTTCAGAAATTATTTTTGCAAAGAAAAAGAAAATCAAATGCGGGGTATTTCCGGACTGAATAAGCATAAGACAACCTGAAGAGAAAACGAAACCAAAGACATTATATGCTACCATAGCTTAATGTGAAATTGTGGTAACATACTCCAACACAGAACTTCCAGGAGGTTAACTGGATTTTATCGTAGTTGTATGAATGGCATCTGGAAAATAACAAGAACATGGATCCTCAAAAGTTGAATCTCATGCACAAGGATGCCATCACCTCTCGCAGAGGTGAAATTTGAATAGAGGCAGCGCAGAGATTGAAATATAGATGCTTGTACTTGGTATTTTGGTTTAGTTATTTAGGTACTATACTCCGACTCCTCAATTCCCTCCCTTTTGTGGGAGCTTGAGTTTTTGCAATGTATATATTTGCACCTCCCGTGTACCTTAGATAAGCAATAAAATCTAACTTTACTCAATAACAAAATAAGATGGGATTTGCAGAGAAGCTTCTGATCAATAACAAATATTAAATCAGCAAAAGCATGATTGCATTATGGCTCATGTTCTTCATGTGGTGATTACACTTTCTGTACATATTTTATTGCCCTGTGTGTCATTGCGGGAATTGCCAAGGACAGCTGGTCAACCATAATTGAATGCACACAGCATAAATCAATAACATCTACACTGGTGAAAGAGTACAGAGGGGGATGCTATTTGACTACCGGACACAGATGAACGAGAAATGTATGATATGCAAAATGCAAGTTATTCAACACACTAAACATTTAGATTAAGTTTCTTCGCAAGAAAGTAATTTTTGGAAAGCTTTGTACCTATTCTGGATGCCACCAAAAAACAGCTGACGCAACTGTGTATCACTTCCAACATTCATGTACTTTGCATCAGGACAGTACTTAGCTGCCCAGTTACGAAATCTATTAGCAGCAACCTGCTGTTCAGCTTTAGCCACTTTCTCAATCTCAGCAAGATAGGCACGGTCAACCAGCACACCCTCAGTTTCCATTTGAACCAGAAGCTCACCAAATGGACGCCAGTATTTCTCATAAAACTCATACATCGATCCTTTACGAACTCCATCAAATGTCCAGATCCGTTTAGACAGTTTATTCTTCAAACTCTCGTAAAGCATCAATGTGCTTATGGAGTCTAATGCAGAATAACAAATCCATAATTCTTTTTCAGTTTTTTGCAACTCTTCAACAGAAGGAATGACAGTAACTTTACCCTCAGTTCCGTCTTTCTTCAGCTTTTTCCGACCAAAGATCGTTTTCATAGATATTTTACCAAACAGACCTTCACCATGGAACAACCTTTCAGCATGGACCGGTCTAGCATCACGCATGACAGTGGAATCACCTGTTAGTGCCTCTAGTGAATAACCACCTGAAGTTCGCCTAGAGGAATCCCAAAGTCGTGCCATGTGCATTGTGTCAGCGTGAAAGCCAGATACTTTAAACCCATAGTTCTCGATGACATGGTTGTCAAAGCTATAATTGTGCCAGACCTACAGAAAAACCACTGCACATTATAATTTTTATGTTAATGGTATATGATATGATGCAGTAAATGACACAAGCCATGAACAAAAATCTTCAATAGACAGCCACAAAAGAACGCATTTGGAGGAACAAACCTAACCAAATAAAGTTACCATCATAACAGAGCTACCTTTCTAATGGATGGGTCTTGGAAAAATGGAGCAAATTCAACTAAAAGGTTCTTGCCACCTCCATCAAGAACATCTACCCAGATACAAGATTTCCCATCACCAAAATCAGCCTCTGGTCCAGAATAAATACTGAAGCATATAATTTCTCCATGATCAACAGGTGTTTGCTGCTTAACATCAATCTTTGCTACCTATGTATGATTGATCAAAAAGGGTAAATAATCTCTAAAGTGGCTGAGCGACAAATTAAATTGCAAATGAAGAATTCCCCATGTGCAAGGAAATCTCAAGAAATCAGAAAAACCAAACAAAACTAAGATAGACGTGCCTCTGTATCACACGCATGGACGAGATGCCTGTACTGACTTGTAAGCTTTCTGACAACTTCCTTAGCTGCTGATAAATTTTCAACTATATGAACTTTGTCATACATTGCACCCAGCCTCTCACGGAGGGAAACCTGACTTACACCTGTTCCTTCATCACTGACAATCCTAGTCTTGGTTCCATTCAAGACATCAGTTGCCATGGATTGAATTGCATTCTTTTCCATTTTATTAGTTGCACGCTCCAGGATAACCCCTTTTGCATTGGCCTCAGCTCCATTCATAACATCAGCTGGCACGGCTTGAATTACATTCTTCTCCATTTTATTCATAGCACGATCCTGGATAACACCTTTTGCTTTGACAGTAACTACCTTGGTCTCGGTCCCATTCACACTGTGTGTTAGTTGATCAGATGCAAGACCCTCCCTTAGTTTATTTACCTTCTCCAACTTTGCTTCCATAATTTTGCTTGATAATTGCCCATTAAGATGGGAACCTTTTGATAAGGGTTTGTAATGAGATACATTAGAACCGTCAACCTTATTTACTGACCTAGCTCCATTGACTCTTGATTGGTTAAGACCTACAGATACTTGTGGCAAATGGTTTTCATACTCTCTCCAGTTTCCAACTACCTTCTTTTCTCCTCCAGCAGGGTTAAAAGGTGGTTTGCTTTTTGAAGATAAGTTGCCTCCTGAAATACGGGCTGTGGCAGAATAGCTAGAGGTGATGCGTTCACGCATCATTCTCGTATTGACTTCAGTTGGAACATCAAAAAATTCATCTTTCACCTTCCGATTTGTAGAGGCACTAACATTGCAATTTGCTGCTGAAATCTTTTTGTAACTATTATAAGAGCTTTTAGCTTTAGAAGCTTTAAGAGCATTAGTTTCAGCGATCCATCCGTAAGTACTGTCTTCCTCAATTTTATGTTGTAGTCCACTAGAAAACAACTTCCTTTCGTGACTTGATATTTGTTTAATGGAATCGCCAAGCACTGCTAAGCTGGACGATGCATTTTCTACACTCTGAGCTTTGCAATCTTCCCGCCTGCAAATGATATTCAGTTTTGAATAGAAAAAGAACTGGGACTTGGTAATCTAACATTCAATCGCTGGCATTGTGCTTTCTATTCTCTCCCTATTCATCAGATCATACATGGTCGAAAACATATTCACATATATCTTAACTGGCATAAGTATCTGCATTACAGTGGTGAGTGGTGGACAAAGAAGCAAAAATTCCTCTTCGTCGAAGAAAATAAGTGTCATTTTTTACAAAATAATATGATGGGACGATGTCTCGTGATCAGCAATATATTCCAAATTTCCATAATCAGCACAAAGTCCACACACCATAAGTAGAACTCAAGAAACAGCACTAGAATAATTCTCCACGGTGACCTTACATTTCCTTAGAAAACTGATAATTGGTCCGCCGTCTTCAGTCCTAACTGTAACGCCAACTATCCACTAATACTTTTTACTAAGTAATTTTATTAACAACTTCAGAAGCAAGGAGACATATTACGGGTGTACAAAAGCATCATTCGACTTGTTTCTTAGTGTCCAGGGAGCGTATAAAGTGTAGTATATTCTCAAAATAGTTAACAGAAACACTTTTGCAAGCATTTAAACTTTACAAAAGACAAGGTTAATAAGTAAATTAAGAAACAAAAAACTCTTTCCAAACAAGGGGCAGGCAGTAAACAAATAAAAGAAACAATAAACTCTGTAATCAGCCAAACTATGACAAGTATTATTAATAAAAGAAAAGGTAGAAAAGGGAGGGGCAAACCTGTGGAGGGCTTTACCAGAAGAAGCCCAAAAGGAGCGAGAGGAATGAGGGGAAAACCAAAGATAAGAGGTGGGTTTGAAAGGAGAAGACTGAACTGAGAACCCCAAGAATGCCATGGCAGCTCTGCTTACTAGCAGCTTATTGCTCAAAAGAGCGGCCGTCTTGATAAACTTTTTATAAGAAGTTATAGTATTATTTTAGTTTTTAACCACAAAAGAATAAAAAGAACAACTGGAGGGGGTGACACTGTAAAAGTAAGAAAAATTTAGGGTTTTACAAGGGTTTATTTGTTGTTTGTCTGAAAGTGGTAGTGGAGAAGCAGAGAACAGGGACCATGTATGTATACAGTACACACTCTTCCGTCTATACATACACTCTATGTAAACAGGGAGAGAAGAGGAGCGAAAAAGAAAAGCCCTTTTGCTCGCTGGCACGGACATTTGACTGTTGTCGTCTCGTGTTCTTCTTTTTTCTTACTTCCTCCCTTTCAATAACAATAACTTTTTTTTTAAATAATTTAATTTTAAATTTTCTTATTCTTAATGAAATAACTTATAGCTATATAAATATTTATAAATTATTTAAATAATAAATTTTAAAAAGTCATGTAGGTATATAAAAGTTGCGAAATTAAATTCATAAATAATTTGGAATATATATTAAATTCAAGATATATTGGTCAAAATAAATATTATGGGCTAATATATAAATGAATTAATTATAGGAAAACTTACATAAATGTCCCAAATAAATCTCAACTTACCAACCTCTAGCCATTAATCATAGACTTACCAAAACTAGCCAACAAAAATTTAAAAACCAAATAATAGGAATAACATGCAAAAATCACCTTTCATATTTTTAAGTGTGATTAGCAACACTAGATACAAGACGGAAAGGAAATTTCATGGATGAGGTAGCAAATAAGGTGATGAATACAAAAAATATATACAATATTCCAAAAATCTAAACAAAAAAAGAATTTTTTCAATAGGTATAGTTGAAATTCATTGAAAATATATAGATAAGTCAATATACAAAATTTGAGGAAGATTGGAGATGATTTGGATTGGTTTTGTATCAAAATTCGTAATTAAATCGAGTTCAAAAAAGTCTTATGCGACACATGTATCTCACACACAGGTTTACATGGATATTCATGTGATACACAATTGATACAAATATGATACATATGTGATAGACAATTGATACATAGTGTGATACACAGTCATTTTTCCATATTTAGTTTTTACTTCGAATTTTCAATTCAAACCACCTCAAAACTTCACCAAATCATCCCAAAACTAATATTCAAGCTTCTTAAGTTGTGCCCAATCTATTCTAATAACACCCACTCAAAACAAAGCAAAAATTTGATATTTTTTTGCTACAAATAGTTAATTGGCTAATTTGGCTAATATTAGTAATATTTTATCAGTTGACCAATTTTTGTAATGAGCTACTTATAAATAGACATAGCTGGTAATTTTCCTTAATTATATAGGTCCAACATATATGTATCAAATAAATAAGTCTTAATCCATTGGGTTAGCTTATTTAATCGGGCTGAAGTGTTAAGCCCAAGATATTATCTTACTAGAGGCCCAGTTTGGTGTCACGTGTCAAATGACGTGGCACGCCAAGTCAAACGGAAGAGCCAATAGGATTTTGCCACGTATCAAAATGACGAGGCATGCCAAGTCAAATAAAAAGGGCCAATGAAATCGCCCTATGTGTGCAAGTGACATGTTATGACCAATCAAATGCGACTTTGTCACTCTTCAATCTGATTTGTAACACTCATCAAATTTATAAAATTTCAAGACTCCCTAAATATAGAATTTAAATTTTTTCTCTTAAATTATACTCGTATTACGGATTTAAACCCTTGTGATTAATTTTCGAGTTACTTTTTTATTTATTTAATTAGATATACAATTTAAAAAAATATTATTAATTATCAAAAGTATCACTAATTATTAGTTAAGTAAGTAAAAAAAAAAGAAAAAAAAAAGGAAAAAGGACCTAAAGCCCATAAAAAATGGGCTGTTGGGAAACAAAGGCTTAAAGCCTTAGCAAAATAACATCATCCACGTAAAAAGAAAAAGAAAGAAGGCAGAAACGTATATGTTCACAGTTCACTCACGAAACAGAGAGTCATGCAAATTTAGGGTTCTTTACAAATCATTAAGGGTCTATTTGGTACGAAGAAAAATATTTTCCAATTTTTCCATGTTTGGTTGGCTTAAATGTTTTGGAAAATATTTTTTTCGTCAATTCATTTTCCTCCAATTGGAGAAAAATATTTTCCCTATCAAAAGTAGGGCTGTTCATTTGGATCGGATATCCGAAATCCGAACCGATCCATTCAATTTCGGATTTTGGATTTCGGATTGGACCGGATTTTGGATTGTGTTTATAAAAATTTCGGATTTCGGATCGGATTCGGATTGGTATATTTTAATCCGATCCGATCCGAAATCCGAAATTATTAGGCAATGTATAAATACTACACTTTAATTTCGGATAGTCAGTATTTTCTTTACATCTTCCTCCAAGTTATTACCTTTACAATTGCTAGAGTTAGCTATATTGGCACCATAGTACTCTCATAATTGTATAAACATGAATTTTTCTTAATACATTGCCTCTTTTACAAAGAAAATATACATATTAGTTTACAACATTGAGGCATTTACGATCCGAAATCCGATCCGATCCAAACTTTAAAATCCGAATCCGATCCGATATAATTCGGATCGGATTCGGATTGCATTTTCTAGAATCCGAAATCCGAAATCCGAATCCGAAATGTGCTAAATCCGATCCAATCCGATCCGTGCACAGCCCTAATCAAAAGGAGGTAAAACATTTTCCAAAACTCCTTCTCAACCTTCTCCACCATATTCCTTACCCTCACCAACTCACCCCACGCCCACCCCTTCCTCGCGAAAAAATATATTTATTTTTAATTTTAAAATTTTTAGTTTTCTTTTTTGCACCCCTCCCTACCCCACCTCCACCCCCACCCCTACCTACAAGAAATTTTCTTTTTTTACTTTTTTTATAATTTTAAAATTTCTGTTTTTTTCTGCACCACCCCGAAAAAATTATTTTATTAAATATATTTTCAGTTTTACTTTTTTCATCTTTCGGATTACAGATTCAAAATTTTACAAGTTCCAAAGTTATGAGTTCGGTGGTTTATGTGTTTCGAAGTTTATAGGTTTAGAATTATAAAGTTTACGGGTTCAAAATTTCGCGGTTTCGAAAGTTTTGCGGTTCAGAAGTTTATGAAATTGCTGGGTTCAGAAAGTTGTTGGTTCGAAGTTTATGGCTTCATGTTTATTGTATCAAAATTATTTATGAATACTCTTAAGAAAATATTTTCCTTGATTTGCGTACCAAACACCGGAAAATGAATAAAATTAATACTTGTTTTCCAAGAAAACATTTTACACGAAAAACATTTTCCATCATACCAAACACACTCTAATTCTTGAACTGAGGTATATGAAATTCCCTATTGTTAATTACCCTACAGTAGTAATAGGTAAGAATTGAATAGTTAATTCCCTTCTTTCTCTATATCAACAAGAAATTTTATGTTTAGGTGTGAAACTCTAAAATTAATTAAAATACACTGGTTGTTGTAGAATCGATTGTTTGACTTGTGTCAATTGGACTGGGGCCTACGTATTGGCTCGAGAAGTTTTGAGGTGAGTTGATATAACACTTTTCTAAAGTGGTTTAACTCACAAAAATACGCACACAAGGTGTTTGATGAATTGCTTAAAAGAATTTATATTTACTTAATTGGAGCGAGTGAGTACCTATTAACTTAGGATTGTTCTAGCAAAAGTTTAGATGATTTATTGCGATATATGTGCATAAATTTTCAGATTTTTGTGTTATTATTATATGCTATTTTCATGTTGAAAATTTATGAAGAAGCAAGAATATTTAGAAATACTTTTAGATGTTTATTTCATTCTTATGTCATGCTTTACATTTAAGGATACCATCATGAGCACGTACATGATGTTCTGAAAAGAAAAGATTTAGACTTGAAAAGTCACAAGAAGAAGTTTTAGAAAGAAAGGATTTTTAATTTGGGAGTTTCCTTTATTCTGAGAAGGGTCATGGCTGAGGGTCCTGACCAAGGCGTTGACTTCCTGAAACTACTTGTGCCAAAGTAGGGAGCACACGAGCCGAGGGACTCGTTTCTGAAAATTTACTTAGTCATGCTAAGGTATGATACATGAGCGCCGAGAACAATGAAGCGAGTGGCACCTCATGGATTGGGCCTATTCGATCAGGTTGGGATCGAACCTGTGCCGATCACACGGTGACTAAGACAAAAATATATCAGAATAGTTGGAACTCCCAAAATATAAAGTGATGTATTTTTTTTAAAGAAAATGAAAATAATTTCTTTTAGAATATATATAAACTACTATTATGCAATTATTTTAGACTTGTTCTTATAAGCTTTACGTTTTACATACATTTAGAATCTTTGCTCGTAATATATATATTATTAAAGTTTCGTCCCTGTCGTTGAGACTCACTGAGTATAATGGATGGTACTGACATTCTCTTTTGGGAACCTACGTTGGTCTGCGGTACAACGTATGAACCGATTTTGTAGGCGAACATGCTACGTGTTAGGACTTCCCTCTCTTCCAATGCTATTGGTGAGCTCCACTTTTGTTCGTGGGGTATTCCTTAAAGTCATCTTTGTCTAGTTATTTCTTTGTTCACTTAGAGACCCTGGAAATCTCATATCCTGAGAAGTGCGTCAGGTTATCAATAGAGGCTTCATAGATATAGTCGTGGGGTTAAGATTCATATGTTTTAATAATAACTTATTAGCAGTATTTCATTATTTTTTTACGAATAAAGTTTTGGAGTTGGTTTATTTAAGATATTAGATTAATTAAAAGTATTTGGTTATAGTATTGCCTTATTTAGATTCATATATTTTAATAATAACTTATTAGCATTATTTCGTTATTTTTTTACGAATAAAGTTTTGGAGTTGGTTTATTTTAGATATTTGGATTAATTAAAAGTATTTGGTTATAGTATTGCATATAAAGTTGAAGTTATAATAAATTTGATAAGCGCAGATGGTTCGCTCGGTCATGTTTAGTGATCGGGTGTCAGTCCCGGCTTGTTTAGAAAATGGTTCGTGACATGATTAGTCGGAAAGAGTTTGTTCTTATCATAATTCTTCCCTACCACAACTATAAATAGGGGTCTTCATAACTCAGAAAAGACACCATAAGTTATAATAAGAAGCAAGAAAGAGCTCGTGGATCAAACGCTGCAAATTCCTCCACAAGTTTCAAACTTCAAGCAACCAAGTTCAAGTTCAAGCGAGCAAGTTCAGGCTTAAGAACGAAGAACAAATCAAGTTCAAGCTCAAGAACGAAGAACAAATCAACGTTCAAAGAGTACGAGTTCAATTCAAAATTCGTGTTAGTTGAATTCAAGATCATCGTTCGTGGCGACAACGGCATATTCAAGATCAAGCTTAAAGGCCCTTGAATTTATTTACTATTGGAAAGAAGAATCGGAGGATTCATAGAGATTGCAACACTCAAATATTTAAAATAAAATATTGTTGTAATATTTTTTGACTTGATTTTATCTTCTCGACACAAATTTATTGTCTACGAGTCATTCTCATTTTTCTTAAATTTTGTGCTTATTCAAATAGATTCGAACAAATTAAAATAGAGGAAGTATATTTTTTTAAGTTGCCTCGTATATTACCATTGGTTTTATTGTTGAGCAGAAATACAAACAGTATCATAATATTTTCACGGATATATGATGTTTTTAATCGAGAAAAGAATATGGCATTTTACATAAGAAAAATTGAACTAAAAAGAATAACTGTTGTGGTTAAGAAAATTTTGGCTTTCGAAAATCAAAACAAAATGTTTTGCTTTATTTCGATTTATTTGTCATTTGTTTTACTAGGGAATTCTTGTTGGATAAGTTGTAGGTATGGTTTAGGTTTTGTGGAGAAAAAAAATCAGTCCTTTTTGTTTGAGAATTTGTTGAACTTTGAAGGGGAATAAAGAGTAAATTTTAATTCAGGTATAAGTTCTTAAAAAAATTAAACACATTTTTTTCAAAATTAAAATTAATCAAGATTTTAATTCAAAAGGACAATAACCTCTTTATGTTTATTATTATTAGATCAAATGACTTTCCAGAGTTTTTTCGATCTATAGTCTACGGTCACCAATTGGTAATGACTAATGACTACAACTATTTTACTTTTCTTTTTCTTTTATTTAGAGTGTATTACTTTTGTATATATAGAATCCACCTTCAATATCTTTAGATGTCAAGTATTTTTCGGATGAGGAAAAAGGAAGAATTAGAAATGCTAAAAAGAAAAAAATGGAAACAAGATTACGTTGAAATTTGTAGAGAGGAATTTCTGAGTGTTTATCGGGCTCTTCCCCTACCAATTAGCTTTTTAATATTCTCTAATTCCATGTGTTGTTCTTTTGTTCTCGGTGACTCCTCACACGGGCAGAGCTATCCCTTCACCAAAAAATTATACAAGGTTAAAATTACTTTTATATACTTATAATAAATATTGAATCCCCTTAATTTCTTTGACTACTATAATAGACGTGCCAATAAATATAACCAAGTTTAAAAAAATGAAATAAAGAAAAATGAGTTGTATCACATTATACAAGAGATAACAAATTCTAACGTTTAGGCAATTCATTTTTTTTTTAGTTAGAGACAATGAAAATCATGACATACTGTAACGTTCGTCAACATAAATAAGTGAGAGATGACCTGACTGCTGAAGAACACCTCAATTGTATTGAAAGTGTTAATATATTGTAGTTTGTTTTGGATAGGAGTCTGCAATTAAATAGAGAGCAGAAGTCTTATTGTTATCTCATTGAAGAGTTTGATTATAACTTGTACTCTGTATCATCTTATAAATTGTAATACAGGAAAACGCAAAGGTGTGCAGGTTCTTTCTCAACATGATATCAGAGCCTTCAAGATCCCCTCTGAGTTTCATCAGGCCGATCACTTCTGTCGTCTCTTTATTCTTCATATTTGTTCTGGCTTCGCCATCTTTTTTATTGCCAAGTATCATTCAATATTTATTCTGGTTTTTTCTATTCATGGCTGCTCAACCTCCCAACAACCCTTACTTAGTACACATCAAAGACTTGGTTCCTCTTTGCCTTGACAATTCAAACTACAATACATTAACATTCTGATGTATGGAGCTCCCCTTGCTTTTCTGCTAGTGGCTATCGTTATTATGTAATTTTTGTGGATGATTTTTCACGTTTTGTCTGGTTTTATCCATTGCGCTTTAAACATGAAGTTTTTGATTATTTTCAAAAATTCAAATCTTTGGTTGAAAAACAATTTTCTACTACCATAAAAGCTTTTTGCTCTGATGGTGGCGGTGAGTACACTAACACCAAGTTCCTTAACCTTCTTTCTGCTCATCGTATTCATTTTCAGACATCGTGCCCTCATACAACCCAACAAAATGGAGTGTCTGAACGAAAACACAGACATATTAGTGAAATGGGACGCACAATGCTTTTTCATGCTAAAGCTCCTCATAGTCTTTGGGTTGAGGTGTTTTCTACTGCTGTCTTTCTCATTAATCGACTACCATCTCCTACGTTACATAATAAGTCACCATATGAGTTGGTTTTTCATACCCCTCCCAATTACTCTTTTTTTCGTCCTTTTGGTTGTTTGTGTTATCCTAATCTTCAGGCTTATCGCTATCATAAATTATCTTCTCCATCAGTTGCATGTGTTTTTCTTGGTTATAGTCCTAACCACAAAGGTTACAGGTGCATGTATTTAACTACGAAAAGAGTTTATATTAGTCGTAGTGTTTGATTTGTAGAGCATGTATTTTCATTAGATTTTTGCTCGAAAGATATTCCTTCGGTCACCCCTTCTTCTTCCCTTATTTTTCCTGCCCCAATAATGGATATAGATAATCATACTTCCTCCCTTTCAACTTCTCTAACTACTTCCTCTATGCCCCAATCTTCCACTGATACAACTAATCCAAGTTCAACAACTATAGCTTCTCAGCCATCTAATTCATCTACCTCATCTCTACCTTCATCTTCTCATTCCATGGTTACGAGAAGTATGGTAGGTACTCAAAAACCAAATCCCAAATATGCTCTTTTTACATCTCATATTGGTGAAAGACAATTACACTAAGAGTGTGAATTGGGAAATGGTGGGAAATAAAATGGAGGGACATGAAAATTTGAATCAAGTGAGCTTTGTCATGAACTTTGTACCACATTGGTGAAAGACAATTACACTTGTGTGTATAAATATAGGATCACTTCTTAGAGCTCTTAAAATGAGTTGAAGATAATGAACCCTCGCGCCGTCGTCGTCTATCGGCTCGGCTTCGGCTTCAGATCGATAAGATTATCTTTTGGACAAAATTTATTTAATTAATTATTTAATAATTAATTAAATGCCAATCAGTTAATTAACGGAATTAACTGGAATATCCAAAACGCTGAAGCTGCCTTTCCCTTTTGAACAGACACCTCTTCCTGAACAGACATCAGACCTCTTCCGATAATTGCCTATAAATTTTGAGGCATGACTTACTCTTCACTCACTGAAAAATCGAGAATTTCCTTCTGCAAAATTACTGCATTCTACTTCGCAGTCTCTCTCTTAAATTCGTAAGTGTGATTTTGCTCCGTTCTTAGAGTTCGTTGGTATCCTGCAGTTTGTATTGCCACTGTTGCAGGAAGGTTTATTCCGTTTCATCCTGGGAGGATTTAATCCATTACCTTGGCAACTTGTGAGGGGGTTAAAATTCCTTAAGGACGCACAAGGAAATTGTGGACTCGGAATATTTCTTATCGTTTACAGATTTTCTATTTCTTCTAACAGTTTTTTAATTTCTGTTTTAACACAGTTTGATCAACAAGCTTAAGGAATTTTTAATAACGTTTCTGTGTTGAAATTTATATTGAACTGTTATCTATAATTTGTATACTGGTTTGGAGATTAAAGCCTTTGTGCTTTCTACTCCAATAATTGTTTTGTCCGGTTTAAAGTATATCAAAACTTTACCAGATAATGTACGTACGGGTTTGAAGTTTATAAAAACTTCACCATTGTTACGTGTTGTATGTTTGGTTTGGTATTTAGTTTGAAGATATCAAAACTTCACTGATTTAACAAAGTTCTGTTTGTTTCCAACTCTACAGAAACATGACGAATGAAAACCAAACTAATGGAAATGTTGCTGTAACGGGTGCTTCATCGAGTGCTGCTGCTTCGTCAAGACCAGCACATACAATGGCATCGACAAAAAAACCCGAGAAATTTTCCGGTACTGACTTCAAACGTTGGCAGATGAAGATGCCATTCTATCTAACTACACTAAGCCTGCAACGATACATCAAGGAGGATGTTTCAGTCGTGGGAGAAGATACAGTGATGACCCAAAAGGTCATCCTAAGTAATTCTAGATAAATCTGTATTCCAAGGCCCCAAAAGCATCCGTTAATCTCACCTCTATATGCGTGCGCAGCCCGAGCATGTAGCCGGGAAGCTTTTATGTGAAAATTTGATTTAAAAAATGGAACTTTGAATTGAATAATTGAACAAAGTTGACTTTGGTCAACATTTTTGGTAAACGGACCCGGACCCGTGATGTGACGGTCCCGGAGGGTCCATAGGAAAATATGGGAATTGGGCGTATCCCGGAAGCGAATTCCGAGGTCCCAAGCCCGAGAAATGAATTTTTAAAGAAAATTGTTTTCTGAAAATAATAAAGGATTTTGAAAATGAATTATTATGTGAAAACCGTGTTACCGGGCTCGTATTATAGTTTCGAAGCCCGGAACAAGTTTATTATATGTTATGTGACTTATCTGTGAAATTTGGTGTAAAACGGACTTGAAATGAAGTGATTCGGATTGAAATCGGACAAGTTAAGCTTTATGAAGTTTAAGAAATTCTAAGAGTTTTGAAGTTTAATTCCGTATTTTTGATGATATTTTGGTGATTTAAAAGCTTGAATAATTCTGTAGGATGTTTTGGGAGTTGTTAGTATTTTTGGTTTTGAGACCCGAGGGCTCGGGTGAGTTTCGGGTAGCTAACAGAGTGTAAAAAGTTGGAAAAATCTGGTGTTTTGAAGTCAGATCTGGTGTCTGGTGTTTTCTTCTCTGCGATCGCACCCTTGAATCTGCGATCGCATAGGGTTATCTTGAGGGACCCAACTGTTGTTCTCTGCGATCGTATGTTTGCCTCCGCGATCGCAAACTTATGCTCAGATGCCTTCCGCGATCGCATCTCTCACTCCGCGATCGCATCTCTCACTCCGCGATCACATAGTGTATTAGGTGGGTAAGGGGAGCTGGGGGGAGTTACTCTATGCGGTCGCTATTTCCTTTGTGCGATCGCATAAGGGGGAGGTGGTATACATGTGCGATCGCATTAGCCCTTCCGCGATCGCAGTGTACCCAGCCTTGGTCTCTATGCGATCGCATAGAGATATTTCGCCTAGCTATTAAATGAGTTCAAAATAGAATATTTCATACGAGACTTTGCTATTTTCAGCCTTCTTCTCCCCCTCCAACCTCCATTGTCGACCCCCAAGCTAGGATCCTTCAATAAACCTTTGCGTAAGTGATTTCAACTTCTATTTCTTCCACTTTCCTGTCATAATCATTAGAAATCTAGGCCAAAAATCATAAAATCAAATAGAAATTAGGGGTTTTGGGTAGAATTAGGTTTTTGGAAAATATGGGTGATTCAACCTCAATTTGGGGTCGGATCTTGAAACAAATCATATATTTTAACTCGTGGGGTTATGGGTGATCGGGTTTTGGTCCGAACCTCGAGTTTAGACCAAGCAGGCCCGGGGTCGAATTTCGTTATTTTTGAAAGAATGCTAGAAAATGAGTACCTAGGCTATGAGATTATATTATTGAGTCTTTATTGATATTATTGAATTAATTATGCATAGATAACGTTGTTTCGGAGTCGGATTATAAAGGAAAGGCGGTCTTAGAGGGTTGATTGCTATACTTTGGACCGAGGTAAGTGTCTTGCCTAACTTTGGTGAGGGAATAGGTATTATTTAATACGTGCTAAGTGATTATCATGTTCATTGCATAGGTGAGGTGACGAGTACCTATGCAATGTGTGTCAAGCATGCCAGTGAGTCTATTAAGTTGATGTTTTCCCCTATGCCGGGTGTTTTGAACTGCTTATTTCCGCTATGCTGTACTCCTTACCATTTTAACTGTTGTTGTTTGGTGAGGAATAGGGTAAAACACGAAGGGTGATGCGGTGCCATGATATTTGATTACATTGCATAGTGAGGAAGAACGTAAAGCACGAAGGGTGATGTCGTGCCATGATTCATATTGATTATAAGCACGAAGGTAAATGTCGTTCCATGACTTTCATTGATTATAAGCACGAAGGTTAATGCCGTGCCATGATACATTGTACATTGCATTGTGAGGAAGAGAGTAAAAGCACGAAGGGTGATGTCGTGCCATTGGTTACTTTTCTGATATTGTACTTGCTTCGTTGGCTATTGTGTTAGATTGCTTCCCTTGTTTACTTCTATCTGTCAATTTGACTGCTTCATTTCACTCGTTCCCCTTTACTGCTCCCGTACCCCTTACTTGTCTACTTACCTCCTGCCTTGTATTATTCCTGTTACCTACTGTAGAATAGGACATGTTATCGCTGTTGTCAAGTCTAGCCTCGTCACTACTTCGGCCGAGGTTAGGCTCGGCACTTACTCAGTACATGGGGTCGGTTGTACTGATGCTACACTGCACTTCTTAATATTGTGCAGATCACGCATCCGGACCTAGTGGACCGCATTAAGGGAGTCACCTTCAGTCCACCTAGAGCTTCAAGGTATATCCACTGACGTTCGTGGGCCTTGGTGTCTCTCCTATATTCGGATTCCTCATTGTCTTATTTTTCTCTTAGTTCCAAGACAATTGTATATTTCTTTTCAGACTCTGTATTTAGCACTCGGTTTAGATAGTCCGTGAGATCATGACACACCAGTTTTGGGATATTTGCGATGTTATTACCTTTATCATTTCATTGTGCGTTTTGGGAATATTATTACTGTTCTGCTGTAAAAATATTTTGAAGTGATTTGGGAATGTTCAGCGAAGGTTGAAAGTTAAGGAAACTGAGATGTTCCAATAGAGGTTGGAAGGTTAATTAGCTTTATTACTGTTACGTTGTTTTATCGATGTCAAATGTTGTGTACGTTGGCTTGTCTAGCAGGTTCAACGTTAGACACAGTTACGACTTGAAAGGTGGGATTTTGGGTCGTGACAAGTTGGTATCATAGCTCTAGGTTGCTTAGGTATCACAACTCACGGACAACCTTGGTAGAGTCTGAGGGATCGGTACGGAGACGTCTGTATTTATCCCCAGAGGCTGCTAAGTTAGGATACTCTCTTCTCTTCATACTCTATCGTGCATAGCATATTTTGGTATACTGATAGAGTTTCTGTTCTATTCTCTCGCATATGGAGAGGACGCGTGCTTCCCTTGGTTCCGCTCAGCAGCCCGACACTCCTGCTACAGCTCCTACGAGGGGTCGAGGACGAGGCCGTGCTAGAGGCCTAGGACGGGGCAGGGCTCAGCCTAGAGCAGCAGCCCCAGCGGAGGACCCACAGGTCGAGTTTGACGATGAGGTCCCAGTTCCGGCTGTCCAAGTTGGACCAGCACAGGTCCCAGAGGGGTTCATAGCTACCCCAGTGCTTCAGGACGCTCTTGTCTGTCTGGTAGGACTTATGGAGAGTGTGGCTCAGGCCGGTATTCTTCCTACAACTCTAGCCAGATCTTAGGCTGGGGGAGGTACCCAGACTTCTATTATTCATTCACCAGAGCAGGTTGCCACTCAGTTTCAGACTCCGGCACCTTAGCCAGCCGGAGTAGCACAGCCAGGTATTGCAGCATCTGTAGCTGAGGGAGCAGCTATGTCAGCAGATGCGTTGTGGAGATTGGACAGATTCACCAAGTTATTCACTGCTAATTTTACTGGTGCGCTGTCAGAGGACCCACAAGATTACTTGGACAGTTGTCAAGGTTCTTCGGAACATGGGCATAGTTGAGTCCAATGGAGTTGACTTCTCCACTTTTCGACTATCTGGCGCAGCCAAGATTTGGTGGAGGGACTACTGTTTAGCCAGACCAGTTGGGTCTGCATCTTTGACTTGGGCNCTCATCAGGCTTCAGATGGCCAGAGAGTCGAGTATTGATATTTCATTTTAGGATGAGGCCGATGTAGCCAGGAGGATTGAGATGATTTTGTCCTAGGGAGGTGGTCGGGGGCTGACAAGAGGACCCATCATTTTGGTAGATTTAGTGGAGACTCGTCTGGAGGCAAGGATTCTTTCAATAGGGGTCATCCACCCCGACCATTTCAGTCAGCACTTCAGGTATCTCCTCGTGCACCGCCAGTTCATGTTAGCATACCGCCAGCACCTATCAGTGCACAGCCTCTTCAGAGTTACCAGGGTAGTTATCAGGGTCGTTAGGGCCAGTTTCCGAGTCATTAGCCACGGCAGCAGAGATCTTGTTATAGTTGTGGTAGCCCAAGGCACATTGCCAGATATTGCCCCCGAGC
>ML285610.1:0-36058 GCA_005239495.1 Nicotiana undulata
CAAGCCTTGAACATCCGCCAACCGACTCCATGGGTGTTTTTGATGCCAACAAAAATATGGAATCTGAGTCAACCGGAGTGATTGAAAATTTGGTTGAATTTGACTCCTCAATTCCGGGGGATAATGAGGATGTCAAAATCCGGAAAAATTTGCAAGTTGGGAGGTTGAAGGCACATTCCAAGCATTTTTCAACATTGGAATCGTGTGGTAAAACGGAAGTTTAACTACACGAGTCAACGAAGTGTTGCGTGGAGGAAAACTTCGTGCCATACATCTTGCAATTTGAAGAACAAAGGAGGCAAAATGACATTCCTCACATACGGGCCAAGAAGTGCAAAATAAAGAAATTAAGGGTTTGCTCGGTCATCTATCTACCACCCCCCACCGCCCGTGGTCACAAGCTTGATTCCAAGCTAGGTGCCCGGTTCATATCGTCAAAGTGGCGAGGAAAGTGGTAAAAAAGTTGATTTGCGTCGTGCCACGACGTTAAATGCGGCGCTTGGTGGGAGGCAACCCAGCGTTTTCAGAATTTTTAAGTCATTTTTGAAATTTTTCTTTTTAGAATAGCTTATTATATTTTTCTAATCAATCTTCCAAGTTTCGCATTTTTCGGAGTTGATTTGAGCAGGTCGGGGGTACCGGGGAGTCAAAACCAGTGCAAGAAAGCGAACAAATAGCTGGGTCAACACACTGACCAACTCTGCTATGCCCCATGTCGATTATGCTATAGCAGAGTGGGTTCCGCGGCCAAAAATGCGATAGCAGACTTCCACAGAATGTTTGAGGCAAAATCCAGGTATTTTTGCACCTGCGGTCCTTTTTCCGCAGGTGCGGCAGCCCCATCGCAGGTGCGGCATCCCCATCGCAGGTGCGACCTCTATCGCAGGCGCGTTCCTTTCTTCGCACATGCGGCATCGCAGGTGCGTAAATTTTGTCGCAAGTGCGAATGTCGTCAGGTTAATTCCAAATTTTTACCCCCCCCCCCAGGTCAGTTTTCTAAGCCCTAACATTTTCAAAGCAAATAACACTTCTTGACAATTCCTCATATCACACCCACATCTCTCACTCAGTGTGATTCACAATCCTAGGTAACTTCAATTACTCACATTTTTTTTGCATCTCTATTTTTGTTTTTTTAAAATTTCCTAGTTAATCAGGCCTTCAATGGCCATGAAAATTATCTTGTTTCTTTACTTTTTGTTTTGTTCTTTCATTTCTTTACTACTTTAGAATAGAACTAGGGTGGGTTTGGTTGAGAGCAGTTATTGAGTACTAGTTTTAGTGAAGTAGCAATGTGTGGTGTGATTTAAGCTTCAAATTCGTGAAAAAAAGGGGTAAATGTCATATGCTCGCAAAGTGTTCGGAGATTTGTATAGGTGAATTTCGAATGCATCATACCTTGAGTTTAGTGTTAATGAAGTTCAAACACAATTAGTACACTATCTGGAAGTCTTGAGTACAGATTAGTGGCCAAAAGCAAGACCCTAGTCCAAAATTTCAAAAAACAAAAATCTGGGTTGTTGAAGTTGGGAGGAAGGACCGCAGGTGCCTGCGAGTCCAAAACCGCAGGTGCGAACAATTCCGCAGGTGCGAGACCGCACATGCGGTTAAATTTCCGCAGGCGCGGAAACTGCCCAGATTTTCCCAAAACAGTGAGCTTGCAACAGGGCCTTCCCGGGCCCGTTCGACTTGGTTCTTTGGCCTATTTGCAGTGTTTCAATATGCTTAACGATATTCCACTGCTTAACTAACTTCATTTTGAATTTTTATAGGTACTTTGATTCATAAATGGACGCGAACCTAAGCCAAAATTATGAAATTGAGGAGGAAGTTGGAGAACAATATGATGAATACCGGTTCATGTCGGCCGCCTATCAACTCCGGTACATTGAGCACCTCCTCACAAAAAAATTGATACTTGAGCGAGGCATTGCCGATGACAAAGTAAATGAGAAACTGTCGGAATTCTATGAACGACTGGTATCTTCTGGGTGGACATGCTTCATCCCAACTCCGTGCAATTCCAATGAAACTTGGGTTCATGAGTTCTATGCCAACCTCAGGCGGTCAACCTTTCAAGATCCTTTCCTCATCATACGAGGAAAGCAAGTGAGATTTGGGGAAGAAGAGATAAATGCAGCCCTCGGAATTCCAAACCACCCGATGGAGCCAGTGGTGGAGAGGGATAATTGTGAAAATGCAGCATGGCTAGCATCCAAACTATACCCTAGAAGTGTACGACCAAAATGGGCGGCCAAGAGGAAAGGCTTGAAGTCGACTGACTTCACGGCCGAAGCCAAGATATGGTTATACATACTGAGCAGCAGAGTGTCCCCCAGTGGGAACGTCACAGACATATCCTACGTCAGGGCTCTGATTATTGCCTGCCTGATCGACGGTGTTCCAGTGAACCCAGGTCACTACATTCTAAAGGAGATGCGGAAATTTGTGATTGACAATGGGCCTGGGCTATTATTTCCATCATTGATCACTGAGTTATGCCGGCGGGCAGAGGTTGAGGAGCGCCCTGATGATCAGTGGGTGCCAGCTGACAAGCCTTTCCAGCAATTGAGGGTCAAGGGCGAAGGTGGAGTAGTCAAAAGCAAGAAAAGAAAGATGACCACCACTACCACCGAGATTGGATCCACTTCCCAGCCTAGTTCATCAGCGGGTCTGTTTGGGGAGATGAACTCCCAGCTTACTCTTATTTGGGATCTTGTGTCCAAGCTCCCCACTGGACCCCCCACTTCACAGACACAGCCCCCACCTGACTATTATTCCAGAGCTGAGATGAAGAAGTATTTCGACACTCAGCCGAAGATGGCTGCCTCTCAGGCCAAGATGGTTGCTCACCAGGACAAGATAGCTGCTTCTCTGAAGCAGATGGAGTCTTCCTACACTAGCCTTGCCAAGGCACATGTTGACTTGCAAGATTCGTTTAAAAAGGAGAAGGCGAAAAATAAGAAGAAAGGGAAGCTCTTAGTCAAGATATGGAGGGGGTAAAAGCAATCTTCAAGTGGGGACAGCCGAGCAAGCCGCTGCCAGTTGCAGATGATGACGACATCGAGGAGTACTCTTTCATGTCTGATGATGATGCTGAAGATGCGGATGATGCTGATGATGATGAGGAGGAAGATGATGACGAGAGCGTGCAGCAGCACTGACCAGCCACTTCTCCTGCAGTCTGCTAGTCTGATGCTGACCTCAGGGAGACCCTCAAACTTTGCCATTTATTTTGATATTGTGCAGTGGGGACACTGCAATATTTTTAGTTGGGGGTGGCTTGTATACATTTATGGCTCTTGTACATTTTATTTATTGGTGACTTGGGTTATGACATTGTTATGTGCCCTTGCCGGGCTTCTTTGTTATCTATAGATATTATGTGCCCTTGCCGGGCTTGGTGTGATTGGTTTAGTTTCTTTAATAGTTGGTTTTATTTTTAGCTTTTTAGTTGTATTTTGAGTAGTTAGTTTAATTTCTGTAATAATACTTTCTTGGGTTTTCTTCATGCTACGGTTCTTTCCCAAGAAACACTTTTTGAAGCGAACCGGGTGACTTGTCCCTATGATAGATGGTGTGACAACTTTCTTAAGGGAATTAGTCTTGTGTTGCTAGGAAGAGACTTTTGGATTATTTGGTACTAAAGAAATTGGTCTCTTGTATGTGAAATGTGAACTAAGAATACCCCTCCGAAAGTTGATTCTTAATGAAAACAAGTAAGTTGCATGGTGAAGGATAAGTGTTGTGATAAATTCTTGGCTCCTTTAGTGACTCTTTACACGCTAGTTCGAAAATATTGCTCTAAACTCCTATAAAAAAATGATGAGTGAAATTGATCTTTCTTGATTAAATCATGTGCCATGTGTGTTAGTGTTTGTATAAATAATTCTTGTGCTTGCTTCCATCATCTAGAACTTGCTCGGTTGGTCTTTCAATGCTAATGATAATTATGTTTGGTTGGAGAAATGACCTTAGGAATTCTTTGTGTTATTTGAAAACCCCGTTAGACTTTTGAGCCATCATTGTATATATATTATCACTAGTTACCCCATTTGAGCCTTGAACTTTTTCTTTGGTCACCTCAATACTAGCCTTTCCCTCTTGAAAAATAATTCCTCTTTTGAACCCGTCCCTCCTTGAATATTGAGAATGAGGCAAAAAGTCTAAGTTGGGGGTGTAGTGTCAAAGTGGAAATTAGTAAGGTATTCTCTTGAAATCAAGCCCCAAAAGAAGAATACAAAAAAAAAATACAAAAAACAAAAATACAAAAAAAAAATACAAAAAAAAAAATGGGAGCTTTGAAGAGACTAATTGAGGCATGTAAAGTGGTTCTATGTTGGTAACTAGTTACAATAGAGGCCATGTGGTTTGAATAGAAACAAAGTGCATCAAGAAAGAAAAATGTGAGTAGTGTTCAAGGAGGGTGTAGCCATTTTCCCAAATGTGTATCCTACCTTTCCCAAAACCTACATTACAAGCTTATAAAGCCCTTATGGGATCTCCAACCGAATATTCTTGAATATGCTATGAATTAAAATAAGGGCAAGCCTATGGTATGATTGGTTGTAGCACTTGAAAGTCTTTGTGAGTGTGAGTGGCTTTGTAAATATGTCCCTTGTTGTTGACATTGTAAATATTGTGAGTTGGGACTTTCTTTCTTTCTTGTGAGGGCACATGAATTAGGATTGAATGGTGAAATTGATATATAAAAAAATTTTAAACGAGTTGAGCATGTGTAGTAGACTAGTGTTGTTGAGTCACTTCTTGAGGCTTTTTCCTATCACTTTATTGTTTTTGAAACTCCCGTGCACTTCTTGAAATTGTTTGTAAATGAGGGAGTTATTCAATTAAGATGCATATTTGAGCCTAATTATTAGTACCAACAAAATCCATAAGTTTAATGCTTAATTAGAAAATGTGAATTGTGAATATGAACAATGCAACTTGTGTATAAAAGAGTAGAACCTCATTGAGTTATTAGTTTTAAATTGCTTGAAGACAAGCAAAAGCTCTAAGGTGGAGGTGTTGATGAGTGGTGATTTTACCACTCATTTTGGCCTCTTTTCATTAGATTTTGCTTCCTTCAAAGGTAACTTGAGGTCGTTTATAGTTTGCATTTGTTTGAATTTCAGGAAAATGATGCCATGAAGTGGTTGATGTCAAATTAGAGTGAAATTAAGCAAAAACATGGTGAAAATGGCAGAAAACCTCTAGTGAATCCGCACCTGCGGATATTAGGTCGCAGGTGCGACCTCGCACCTGCGAACAAAGGCTGAGCTGCATTGAACTTGCACCTGCGGAGTATATTTCGCACCTGCGATCCCGCAGGTGCGACCAATTGTCCGCCCCTGCGGAATTTGATAAAGGCCTCAACAACTCGCACCTGCGAGCAGACTTCCGCTCCTGCGGAGTCGCACCTGCGGGAATTCTTTCGTAGGTGCGATAATCGGGCTTCAGATCTGGATAAAATTGTAAAATCATATTTTCCCATCCCCACTCTCATATACTCGACCTAGCAGTCATCTTGGCATATCTTTGGACATGTTTTTAGTTTTGTATAGATAATTTTGAGAGAGAAGAACCAGTATTGAATCTAGGGCTTTGCACACACACTTGGGTCTTGAAGATTTCATCATTTTGGTTAAGGATTTCTTACCCATTTATGTTTATTTCTTCATTTTCTTGTTTTGTATTGAATATCTAAGTGTGTAGTATTTTTCCAACACTTGAATCTTGTTTATGGGAATATTCATATTTAAAGTGTGGATTAAATACCTTGTTGTGCTTATGTATTGAATGATTTTATTATATTTATGAAGTGGGTGTTTGTTATTTTAATTATTCTTGTTCTTTAATGTTTCCAAAGGGATTAGCTAACCCTAGGACTCGCCCATTAACTCCGAATTAATTTTGGAAAAGATTATTTGGGGTTGGGAAAGATTAATTAACAAGAACTTGAGGATTTAACCCTCATTTTATAGATTCTACCTAGGGATAGGATTGAACTACTTGTAGCCAAACCCAGAAGTGCTTAATCTCCTAATTGGGTTAGGAATAATTCATTTAGGAAGTCTTGTTAGTCTTTGGGAAAAGCTAATTAAGAAATATTATCCGTGGCTAATTAACATAACTCACTCATATTTATAAAATCGTGAAATACATTGGATCGTTACTTGAGTGTAATACCCGATGCATTCATTCTTGTTGCCATTGATCATTTTACTCGCTTTCTAGGTTAGTTTATATTGTCGCATTTAGTTATAAACACTTTACAAAATCCAAAATTCTTATTTGTTTGGCATTGCGCGATAAGTGATAACTCTCTAGCATTCCTAATCGCCCTCATATTGTTCTCTGTGGGATTCGACCCCAACCTAGTTGGGTTACTATATTTGACAACGATCGCTTACCCTATTTTAAGGTGTAAATTGGGCGTATCAGACTCTTGTTGGCACTGGTGCTCAACTGTTGTTGGCACTGGCACTGTTTTTTTCTGTTCTCCTTCTAGCTGTACATACTAAATCTGAAGACTGTTGTTGGCACCGTTGCTCAGCTGTTGTTGGCACTGCTTTCAGTTGTTATTTGCTAATTGTGTGGGATTAAGGCGCTCATTCTGTGAAAAGCAGCTAATGTCACATTTGTCAATGAAAAGTTTGCTAATTTTGTTGTAGTTGTTATTTTCATCTGTGAATAGTGTGTCGACTAATAATGTTCATTTCAGTTTAGCAGTATGATTGACACTGCATTTGAAAATGAAATCAAATGAAGTATTTGGTGTTTCATAGGACAACTGTGCTTCTTAACCAGTATTTGGTGTTTCATAGGACTCAGAGATAAAGGTAATGTTGCAAGTACACTCAAGATTATCTTATCGTTTCTTAAATTCATTGTTTAGTTAACTCAACATGATTGAATAACCAATCTGCCAAAGAAAGGGGTAAAGTTGGAAGTCGTATTCTGATTTGGATTTTTGGCTATTTCTGCTTTTAGTAGGACTGGTGTCATCTTTTCTAAAGGAAGATTGAATCACATAAATCATACAAACAGAAACTAGCTTTACATAAAGAGTATTTAATTAAAACTTTCATTCTTATATAGGGTAGTTTCCTACTGCCCTATAAAAGCACAAATTTGGCAAAGGCTGCTAGCACTGAGTTGTTCTCATTCGATATTAGTAATAAGGAATCATGTGATGTGAAAATCATTTTATTAACAAATTTATGCATGCAAAGCCCAAGTTCTAATCATACATTATTGTTAACTCTTCCTTCATCGTGCCTATCCCAAAGAAAATAGAGGCTAAGGATAGTTGGATCTTTGGCCTATTAGTTTGTTCTGGAGTATATGCAAAGTAACAGAGAATGTATTAGCAATGAGACTTAAAGATGATATAATTTCATATCCACATTTTACCCATCACAGAATAAAATCTCATATCCACATTTCAGAATGCCTCTGAAAAAAGACAAATTTTTTATAGACAGCTGTGAAAAGCAAGACATATGCTCGTATTTAGAAAGCAAACGGGTTGATCAAAATAAATATTATTTTAACATAGGTTACATAATCACTTAAATATTTCAAATACACCTAAACTTTGGTTGATCTTAAGGTAGATATTTCATCATCGAAGCACACATGAACCCAACAAAGCAACACCATACCATACTAATGATATTTCATTTTTTCGGACTACTTTCCTTCACAAACACTAAACCTCCATCCATTTTTCCTTGCAAACATCTTTGTCTCCTTTAACATCATCTAATTCCTTGAATTCTTCAATTTTTGCAACATCATCTGCTAAGACGCTTTCAATCTTGACAACCTTCATCATCAGGAGATTCCTTTCACGTCTAAGGGCTTAATTTTTATTCTTTAAGTTACTAATCAGTGTTGTAACTCTAAGAGGAAGTTCATCATCTACCCATTACCAGAACTTACAAGTACGTCCTTGCGCAATAATTATAAAGAAATTAGCGACAATTTTCGTCTCCCGACATTATTTACAAAAGCAAAAATACACAAACAATTCCTATAAAATTTACCTTAGGCATTGAACACTTGTTAAACCGCCTACTGGCATTATTTGGAGTCCAAGCAGTGAATTGGGTAGCAGCAACTCCACAACAGCATTTCCTCCTCGAACCATATGATGAACTCGAAGATCCTTGGCTCATATTTGGTGAATTGAATGGTGAAAGATGATGGGGACACTAACCCTAACTTGGTCGTCCAAATCTGCGCCGGAAATAGCACCAACTATGTGAGTTCCTTGTTGATATTGAGAAGAAAAGCTGGACGAGAAGAACATGGAATTGTAATTTGGTGGGTCTGGTAAGAGAAGAAGGAAGGGGTAATTTGGTGGGTGGACTAGTTTAAGAGATGGGTTTGTTTTTGGGTAACGGGTCGGGTACGAGTAGTATTAATGGGTATGGTTAGGTATTAAAATAAAATGTTAATGGTATATTATTTTTCACATGTCGAATTATGGGTGGATGACTTATCCACAGTGGCAGCCGTTAAAATTTAAGGGGGTATTTGGGCCAAGAGTGTAACGGCAAGGTTAGGGATGGGCCAAACTTCTAACGGAGGTTATTTATAGACCTTTTCGTAAAGTTTAGGGGGGTATTTGGACCTTTTTCATTGTTTTAATAAAGGGGAAAGTGGGTCGGGCAGGCGGGTCGAGGGAATTTGGGTTGGGGCGTGGGAATTAGGCTGATGGGTAAGTGTTGGGCCCAGGAAATTGACCCAAGTTCAAATTCAAGCTTTTAAAAAGCCACCATTTTCCTTCTTTATTAGGCTTTGCGCAATTAACCATTTAGACTCAAATTCTTAATTTAAATTCCACTTTTTGGATAGCTTATTTATTTATTTTACCTAATAACAGACTAATGTAATTAATTAATTAATTATTTAACCCAAGAATGCGATCTTTGATTTTTAGATATTTAAAAGATGCATTTAATAACATAATTAAATCTTAAAAATGTAAATTAAACATAAGATGGCATGAAACGAAAATGTGACAATTTTTTTTATGATTTTTCTATAATTTTAAAGTATTAAACATGCATGAAATGCAACTAAATAGAGAAGAACTCCTAAAATTCATAAAAAATTATTTTGGTCTATTTTTAGGAGTTCTTTACATGCGGGGAAAAAATTGGGTGCTCACAGCTGCCCCTCTTTGCTCGAGAACATGAAGAGTTTTCGGACAAAGATAAAGTGAGCAACTACGAGCAATTTTTGCTCGTTTGGTACTCCATTTGGAAGCATTTTGAAAAAGTTTGACCAAACCTTGCTTCGGAGGTTGCCTACATATCCTTGACTATAAAGGAATCAGGTCAGTGTAGTTCTGGAAGTTTTGGTAGCTGGGACTACCGGAAAGCTGTGATTTCACTGATGTCGCTGCTTCTTACTGCTTGCTGGGCTCCTTATTACACCAAAATCAAAATGAAAAAGACTAAACTAAACCTATCAACTACGAGTTACAAGATTCTTATCTATTAGACTTCTGAAGCTTGATCTTGAGTCTTGACTGCTTCTTTATACAGACTCCGATCTGAATCTTGATGCTTGTTAGTTGTAGGTGCTGGTTCAATCTTCTTCAGCTTTTTGAATTAAGACGAGACATACGTAGCTTGCTCAATCTTGTCCTGAGCAGTCCGCATCTTTGCCGCTTCTGTACTTTGGGTTTGGCCTTCTCTTTTTCTTCCTTTCTTTTATTCTGGATCGAAACTTCTTCTTTTGGTCATCTCGAATACATTGTCCTAAATTGCAATCTGTGCAAAATCAAGAACAAACGAACTAAATTTTCTGCCCCAATTTTCACTAGGAAAATTTCGTGCGTTATTGTAATAAAATCTATACTACTTTATTATTTAAAGCAATGAAAAGCCGGGAATTGTGTACCCGGAGTGAATGCATACTAGGGGTGGATACCCTATGCCTAAACGTAAAATCAACTAGGGATTGGAGACCCTATGTTGGAAAATATCGACAGGTTATGCTGTCGTCAAGAAAAGATCACCGGGTTATGCCGGTGTCTGGGGGGGAGGATCAACGGGTTATGCCGTTGTCAAGAAAGAGATCACTAGGTTATGATGGTGCCTGGAAAGGTCAACGGGTTATGATGTTGCCTGGGGAAGAGAGATCACTGGGTTATGCCAGTGTCAGGAAGTGATCAACAGGTTATGCTGTTATGAAGAAAAGATCACCAGGTTATGCCGGTGTCTGGAAAGGTCAACAGGTTATGATGTTGCCTGGGGAAAAGAGATCATTGGGTTATGCCAGTGTCTGGAAATGATCAACAGGTTATGCTGTTGTCGGGAAAAGATCACCATGTTATGTTGGTGTCTGGAAAGGTCAATAGGTTATGATGTTGCCTGGAAAAGAAAGATCACCAGGTTATGCTGGTGTCTGGAAAGGTCAACAGGTTATGTTGTTGCCTGAAAAAGAGATCACTGGGTTATGTTAGTATCTGGAAATGATCAACAGGTTATGTTATTGTCAGGAAAAAAGATCACCAGGTTATGCTGGTGTCTGGAAAGGTCAACAGGTTATGTTGTTGCCTGAAAAAGAGATCACTGGGTTATGTTAGTATCTGGAAATGATCAACAGGTTATGTTATTGTCAGGAAAAAAGATCACCAGGTTATGCTAAAGGTGTCTAACGGGTGGGTCGGGCCGGGCTGGTGTTGATACCCAATTTTTCCCAAATTATCTTCAAACTTGCATATGTATCTTCAAAATCACTCTTTATAGTAATTAGTATTTTTACATAATTTTCCGTATTTTTTATCAAATTATTTTCCTGTTTATTTAATATTTTTATTCCATAATTAAGCACAAATGATGTTATAAATGATTTCAAGACATTTTCTTGTTCAAAATATTATTCATAATTCTATTTTATTCACTTGGGATTTAGTTATTTCATAAATCAGCCTATATTGGCATTATTTAGCTAGTTTCAGCCATTTTTGCAATAATAACACAAATGTACCTTTACACCATTTTTTAAATCAATAACTGATCATTTATATTTTTATATTAGCAACCCATTTTTTATTTCACTTATTTGGTCTTAATTTCATTTTTACACAATTACTAGCCATTTTATTAATTAATTAATTTGTTTAATTGGGTATTTAACGTTTAGCCCTATTTATTTAAATTATAGCCAAATTTAAAACCCAATACCCAACCCATCTGTAACCCATAGAGGACCCAGCCCAAACCAACCCCATACCCGGCCCAGCTCCGAACACATCTAAGCCGTTGATCAAATAAGATCAACGGCCCAAATCCCCCTTTCTTTAATTAATTCCCACCTAACCCCCCTTCCCCGTCTCATTTTCGAGACTCCTCACTCTCTCTCTTTGTCTCTTCATCTCTCTCTACTTTCCTGCTAATATCTAGAAGTCTCCTTGGCTTCTCCCCTCCGATGGGGCCTGTTCATCTTCTCCGACTTGTTTCCTCACCGGAATCTATGGCTCTCTACTATCTCTTGGTCATCTACCCGCCTCTCAACCACTCAGTGGAATTCTAGGTTCTTCAGATGAACCTGGAGCGGTTCACTCACCTCCTATGGGTCTCTTGCCGTGTTCCGGCCACCCCCCGTCGGCCGTTTGAGTAAGTTTGCAGTACCCCTAGCCTGAATCGAGGTCACCCACGAGGTTTGCCCTCTTTTCTAGGGTTCCACGAAACCCTAGCCCTCTGTATTTTTGGGTTTTCTTTAAGATCTGTTCCATATTTACAGTGTTATGAAGTTTTCTCAAGTTTTTCTCCGAAAAGTTTCGTCTTTTAACAATTTTCAACACTAGGGTTTCTCGACCCTGTTCTCAAAACGATTTTTTCTTTGATTCTTAAAACGTCTCTGCTATGTTTAAGTTATTATCTCTTGATTTTATGTTGTTTTAACTGTTCTTGGTGAAACCCTAAGTATTCTGGGTTGTTCTTTGTTATTTGACTGTATGCATCCATGTATTCTCTATGACTCCTATTTAATCTACTACTATGACCTCTTCCTGTGGATTTCTATGAGTACCTCATTGTGCTGATAAGTGATTGCTGTTTGAACTCTTGAAAATTCCGACCTTTACTAGCTCTTTGTTGGTTGATTTATATTGACTCTTTTGTGTAAAATCCCACGCTTGTGATGTTTTCCATAAATACATGGCCCTGTATATTCTGCCTATAAGTCTGTACCAATTTTTGAATTATTTCTATACTTGTGTGATGCTTTCCTTAATTACTTGAGATTTCCTGTGATTGAATCCGAGATTCTCTTGACTGATTTCAAACTGATGCCCTATTTTACTTTATACACGGGTAGTTCAATTTTCCTTAATTACCCACCATGTACTTGGTTTCGTTCGTGCACTATGTGAATGTTTCTGCCCTAATCAGCCTTATTAGACTGATTTTCTTTCCTTATTCTGCCTTGACTATACCGTTTGAAACTAGACTCCTTAATTAAAGGAGTCCAATTGTCTTAATTGGTGTTAATTGATCTATTTCCATGTTTGTGCATTCCTTACCCATGTACTGCTCGTTTTTCAAACTATATAAAGAGTTGTTTTCCCTCTTTCCAAAGACACTGAGATTCACATGAACATACACTGATACTAATCAACAACATCATTGACACACACAAACACACATTGCTCTGAATTATCTTGTGTTTTCATCCTTTCCTGCTCTTTGCATCTATTGTTGACTACTCAGTCGGCTAAACCCAAGACTGAGTAATCTCTACTGCTCTTGTGCTCTGCATACTACTTCTGCTCTCTCTTTGTCCTGTATACTGCTACTGTTGTTCTATCTCCTGCACTTTGCTGTTCTCTATTCTTTGACTGGTATGTTTTCTGATTTAATTTTATAGTACCTATACCCAATATGCTCCAGTTTTTGTCTCTCTACCTATTGTTCATTATGTGCTTTATTCTATGGTTCTATTGCTTGCCCTGTAATTAATTCAACCCCATCATGTATCCCCATTTGGTTATGTTTGAACATGTATCTTGCTTTTCTATGGTTCCCTGTAATTATGTCTTTAGCATACCCCTACTATTTTTCCTTTCCCTTGAGTCTAATGTATCTCCAGCATGCTTATGTGTTCCCAGGTTTATGTTTTTGCCTTGACATGATTGTGGTTACTGGCTCTCACCTTCTGCTTAACTTATATACTGTAAATTTGTCTCTCCTGCTTGTATGTTATGCAGTCCTGACCCTCTGTGCTAGTACGTGACCACTATATGGTAATTGTGTGGTAGCTACAACTCCGCCCAATTCTGATTATTTAATGTTATCTGTCCCCAATCCCTACCCTTGTTTGTGTTTGCTCTCTCATGAATCCTTTTGTCTATTTGTTGCAGTTGTATTACTTCTCTGTTAAACTCCTTTACTACTTTCTAAAATTACTTCTCCCAAAGTGTTGTTTTAAACTACTCTTTTCAAAACTCTAACTCTCTTTTAAACTCCCAAACACTTCCCACTATTCTTAGATTCTAGGTTCTGCCCCCTTCGTGTGAGCATTGCCTTGGGGACCCCTGAGTACCCATTGAACTTTGACACACAAGGTTGGCTTCCTACACTGCACTTACTCATTCCTGGCTAGGGTACCTGGGTGTGAGCACTGTCCAGGATCTTCTGAGGTCCTTAGAGATTATGAAACACTTGGTTGGAAAGGGCCATGGAATATGTCGGATGGATCTGGTACTTTGGGCCTACTGTTAGGCTCCCTATAGTTATCTTCTTGATTTTTCTTTATTCGGTTGTGTAATTTATGCAGTCATGGTTTGTAATAATTATCTGTAAAAACGATTTGGGCTGGATAGTGAAGATGGGAGGGGATTATGCATGCTTAATATAGTTATGGGTAGAAATCATGATTATAGGATTTACTTCACCTATGTGTGCAATAGTATCATGCTTAGGACATGCTTGCCATGCATTAGAAACCATGGTTAGGTTGTTTACTTCAGCATCTCTACTATACTCATGTTTATCTTAAAAATCCTGTTCACAGCTAAATAACTATAATGACAGTTGATGTAATGTTACTGCCTCTGCATTTTCACAATTACTACACCTGGAGATCATGTTTTAGGTTTCATAATATCAATAGAGTATCAATGTGTGCATTAGACACCATGTTACCCTATGATTTTACTTTCAGCATGTCTATTTCAAGTTTTTATGTCAAGTACTCTGATGAACATCTAGAAAGCATGTATTAGGTTTAATCACACCCTTGTATTGCTTGTGTATCTAATAACCTCGCTAAAATATGTTCAATGGTTGAAAACGTTTTTCTGCATTTAAACTTTAACTGGTTTCGTGCTTAATATTCTACCTGCATTCTCAGATACCATGCTTATAGGATTTTTATTCTCACCACATGTCTTTTAAAATCAAGTTTAAAGACCTGCGTTTCACTGATTTTTTAATAATGAATAATCAGTATATATATTCGGACGCCTAGGCAAACTTTAGGCTTAACACATATTAAAACCAAAAATCAACTATTTTATGTATTGCCTGTTTATTTAGAAAAAAATGGTTTTAAAACCAACCAGTCTTTTCTGAAATTCATTAAAACTTTGCTTCATGTTACTATTCTCATGCTCAAAACTCCTGCTTTACCTATAAATTGCTGGATTTTCAAAATCATTTACTCTTTCTTTCTGAAATACATGCAAATCACTCTGTTTATTTTAAAATCCTGCTTTGTCTTCGAACTGCTGAGTTTTTTTTTAAATCGTTCAGTCCTTTGCTAAAACTCATTAAAACCTGTCGTTTTCCCGCTTAGATTTCCTGCTTTAAACTCTAAGACCTTTATTGTGGTTGAGACGTGCTGTTTACGTGCCTTGTTTGTGGAGGATATGTGAGCCGTATAACTGTTTATGTGTATCCCATATGTGCAAGTCCTAATTTCTTTTTTTTCTATTTGTCGTTTAGAATTTTATCCTTTTAAACCTAGGGGTTCAGCCTAGTACTTACCTTGTAGGATTAGCAGTCCTAAGCACCCTCCGGGACTTATAGAATGGGACGGGTAATAGCACGCTAGCTTTCGTGACCAACACACGCGTTTTAAATACCTTTGCGGGATGGGAAGGGTGGAATACGGATATGATGACCGGTGCGCTAATACCACGTGTAGCTCTGACTATCGGGTATTGCATTGATGCGATCCGTATTACTTCAAACCTAGGATGGTTTTACTCGAAATGTTTCACTTTATTACTTTTCAAAGCTTTATAAAGATTTCTGTACTTGTTTAAAATCCCCTTTTACATGAGCCCTGTTTGCTACTTGCTTATCGTCCAAAATTCACAAAACCACTTGGCTGGGACCCACAATTATGGATCTTGAGGGGTGCCTAACACATTCCCCTTAGGATAACTTCAAGCCCTTACCCAATCTCTGGTAATGCAAACTAGTCTACGAGTTAGTTATTCTAGGTGCCCTAACGCACCATAAAATTGTTAGGTGGCGACTCTTCCTTAAACTTATTCCTTTAAGGAGTTGTCCAGAATGTCATGAAACCCGATCTCTCCGTACCTAACCCGTGCGAGAAAAAAGGGGGCGCGACATCATGGCGACTCTGCTGGGGATATTCCCTAGGCTTATACCATTACAAGTTGTTTTATGAATTTGTACCTTTAATTTCGTTTAAATGCTTACACCCTTTCCTATTCCCCATTATATGCTATTAACTGTTTAATTTCGCAAATATTTATTTCGCCTGAACAAAACTGACGTATCTTCAGGTTTTCTTTGTAACTGCTTTCAATTATAACTGCTGTATTTCCTTTCTTTACCGCTTTCCTCAATGTAAAAATACATGCCTACTTTTTAAATGTTTTTTATTGCATATCATGCTCCGCATTCACATTCCACTCGCGCCAAGCAAAAATCCTATGGAAACGCTTACAATGAGTGGTTGCGCTATTCCAATATTACTACCCCTAAATTCGGAAAGGCATATTTGCGATAAAACTAGTCGATCAGCGGTGCAGTCGACAGTTCCGTGCCTTTCCCCCTTGAGTTTTCCGCTCAAGGGTACCGGTCTAAAACCCCATAGAAACCTTACTCTGTTGAAATGTTGCATGCATCATGGTCAAACCTAGCCAGGCTAATGTGTTGTCCGCACAATAGCCTTTAAGATATCCTTGTCCAAAGTCCATTGGGTTTCCCTGGAACCCAAACGGACGCCTTCACGTTCTGTGCATTTATTTGGAGAACTAAATGCTCATGCTAATTATTGATGTTAAATAGTCGAGTCTGGTGGGGGTAAGGGCCTAACCCTATTTGTTTTGCAGAAATGAGGCACAAAATCCCCAGATTCTGCATGGTCGCCAACATCCACCCCAAACTGCTAAACTGGTGGGAGGATCTTCACTCCAGTGACAAGACACTCGTCAGGAAACATTTGGGCAACTTGCCCTCTCTTCTGGACATTCAGCCTAACAAAATGATGATAGAGGCTGCTACCTTATTCTGGGACTGTGATCGGTCGGTATTCCGCTTCGGAAACAATGAGATGACACCACTGTTAGAAGAAATAAGAGGGTTGGCCGGTTTAGCTTGGGAGTCTCCAAGGATGCTAATGCCTGAAAACTGCACAGGCCGGGGTTTCCTCAAGATGTTGGGACTAAAGAAGAATCCAGACTTGGTATGCTTGAAGGACTAATACATCCCCTTTGACTATTTGTACGATAGATACGGACACAGCAAGTCCTATCGCACCTATCAAGAAGAGTTCGCCCTTACCTCTCTGGGGCACATTCACCGCCGAGTGTTCATTTTTATAGTCTGCTTCTTGGGTCTGATGGTGTTCCCGACAAAGGAAGAAAGAATCCACACCAGGTTGGCTATGGTCACTAAGACTCTGATGGAAGGGATTGACGGGCAAGACTTCAGTATCGTACCAATGATCATTGCCGACATGTACCGCGCCTTGGAAATATGTCAACAAGGAGCAAAAAATTTCGAGGGTTGCAATTTGTTAATCCAACTGTGGCTCACTGAACATCTGCAAAAGGGTGACTACCGACAAGACATCCATAGGATAATTTGGGATGATCACATCGCTTTCCATCATCCAAAGTGTATGAACTACATCCCCGATATGTTCGCTCAGCCGGAAAATGCCAAAGGATGGACAGAGTTACTGGGAAACTTGACCGAGGATCAGATTCAGTGAATGTTCGAGTGGTTCCCAACAGACGAGTTCATCATCCGATCTCGAGACACTCCATTTCTGATATTAATCGGTCTGGGAGGGACATACCCTTACGTCCCGCTCCAAGTCATGAGGCAGGCAGGGAGGAAGCAGGTTATACCAAGGGTCGAGAAGATGAGCCACCTCAGGGCAGATTTCCAAAATGATGATAGCCATCATAAGGGCCAAGCTCAGCATTTGTGGCATTGTAAGGTCAGGCTTGAGAAGGACACCATTGAACCCGACAGGTATCATGCTGGTTATACTCCCTATTATCTGGAATGGTTGGAAGAAAACTGGGATGGACGTATCGAGCCGGGGTTTGTTCAAGGTCATAGGGTCATAGATGGAAAGGGCGAAGCAAGGACTAGACTCAACCAACTGCGCAAGAGGCTCCGTGAGTGTGAAGAGGATCATCACAAAATACACGAAGCCAACAAGAAGCTGATAGAGGAATGGAAGGACATGGCCGTCACCTCCACCCAGAGGCTGGCATACTTAGAGCGAGGCATAGTCGACTTAGAGGAAAAGTTCATTAGAAGGATCGAGACCTGTCACAAAGCTGAGGGAGCCGAAGGAGGAATTCTGGCCAGGACCTACTTGCTGTTTGGACTCCGCGAGATGGGGATGCTGATCAAGGGAAGCAGGGATGCCGAGTCTGGGGAAGGTCCTTCTGGGACCAAGTAGATAGTAGTGTCTTTTATTTTTACCTTCCTTGATGTAATAAGGCCACTGGCCATTAGTGACTTTTATATTTTTGCATTCTTAGAGTCGTGTTGGATTTGTCTATTTTCTTATCAATAAAATGAGGCATTTAGCATTTTAAGTTCTCCAAATCAACTTGTCGCTAGGCCTACCTCGGGCTCAAGAGGTTCCCCAACTTAGTATACGCTTTACATTTCCGCACTACGTGTTTAAATATCGCAATGTTTTTATGATTCCTCACTAACTTCATCACCTTTTTGTTTTGTTTTCTTTATTTATTATTCCCCTCCCCAAAGGTTAGTTCGTGCATTCTGGCATCATCCGCCTACCGCACAAGATCAAAGGGCCCTCCTCCTACTACTCCTCCTAGTCATCCCAAAGGCAAAAGCAAGGGTAAAAGTAAGATGGCAGAGGCAAGCGGCACCAGAAAAGACAACATGGGTGAAAAGGTCGAGACCGCTGACGGTCGGGGTATTCAGGTTCTGCACGAGGGCATGTCTCCACTAGAGAAGAAACTGCTGAAGTTCCAAGAGGAACTTGACCAAGTTAAGAATTTGGCTAACTTATCATTTTCCCTCAACGTCCCAGACGTCCACTTCCCAAATGCTCCAAATCCCACTCTCCCACAAAACATCCCCAAACAACCGAATCACCCCAAGGACCAAATTCCACCAGCACAATGTAATGCCTGCCACCATAACACTCCACCTCTCCAGAATCAGACAAAGGACCACTTCCAGGCTTACAATAATCCCATTTATGTAGAGGTCGTGACTCATTCCACACCACATACCCTTGAGTCCGACGAGAAGGATAGGCTCATCAGGAATCTGGCCGAGGAACTCAAGAAGTTGACCAACTGAGTTCAGGGAGTTGAAGGAGTCAAAGGGATCGAGGGATTAAACTATGAAGATCTCTGCATACAGCCTGATGTCGAACTACCCGAGGGGTACAAACCTCCGAAGTTCGAGATGTTCGATGGTACCTGTGATCCAAAAGTCCATCTAAGAACTTATTGCGACAAATTTGTTAGCATTGGGAAAGATGAAAGAATCTGTATGAAACTATTCACGAGGAGCTTAAAGGGAGATGCACTGTCCTGGTACATCAGTCAGGACCCCAAGAAGTGGTCCAATTGGGTAGGTATGGCGACGGATTTCATGGACCGTTTCAGGTTCAACACCGAGAATGCGCCAGATGTATTCTACATACAGAATATAAAGAAGAAACCTACGGAGACCTTTCGCGAGTATGCTACTCGTTGGAGGTCAGAAGCTGTCAAGGTCAGACCGGCTTTAGAAGAGGAACATATGAAAAAGTGTTTTGTGCGAGCTTAGGATCCCCAATATTATGAACGGTTGATGATGGTAGAGGGTCATAAGTTCTCTGACATCATTAAATTGGGAGAACGAATCGAAGAAGGCATCAAAAACGGTATGGTCACAAACTTTGAAGCTTTGCAGGCTACTAATAAGCTCTACAGTCCGGTGGTGTGTCCAGAAAGAAGGATGTGGGAGCCGTGATGGTTGCACCACTAGCCAAATGCCCACTTAAATACCAAGTCTATCCAGCACTTCCATTCACATATCAACCAGCTCCAATTACCAAACACCCTCACCCACATACCAAGCTCCACCACCTACATATCAGCCTACCTCACCCAGATACTCCCAACCAGCTCCCGTTTACAATGCCTATAACTCCTAACCTTCTCACTACCAATCACCGCCTACCCGCCAAAACTTCCCAAGACCCCGCCCTAACTTTGACCGTTGCCCTCCAAAACAATATACTGCCATAGCCGAGCCCATCGATCAGCTATATGAAAAACTCAAATTCGCCGGTTATGTCACACCCATTCCTGCTGCCACCCCTAGGAACCCTTCTCAGTGGGTCAACCCAAACAAATCCTGTGCATACCATTCCGGCATGAAGGGACACACCATCAAGGAATGCCGTTCCTTGAAGGACAAGATACAAACTCTCATCGACAACAAAATCATTATAGCCAAGGACCCTGCTCCGAATGTTCGCAGTAATCCACTACCCGACCATAAAAGTGGTGTCCATATGATCGAGGTAGATGATGATTGGGATCCCGAGGGGTCAATTGGGTTGATTGCAGAAGGTGATGATCCAAAGAAGCCCACAGTTACCCTCAACCCGATTGTGGTTCAGATGCAGCCATCCGAGAATGCCGAGGTAAACATGTCCATCCCACTCGAGTTTGAATCAAGACCGCCCGCAAAGGAAAATGCCCCAGTGCCGATTGAAGTTGAGTTTGTATGGCCACTCGAAGTAACAGTCCGACCACCTGTAAAATATACTCCGAAGGGAGTGAGAATGACCACACCTATTCCAGTGGCAATGTCAACAATGCCACCCTTCTACTCAGACGCCATCCCATGGGACTGCACAACTGAGGCAAGGAGGAAGGGTAAGAGAAAGTCTGAGGAAGCCGTTGCTGCACAGGGTATGGCAAGAACTGGCAGAGTCTATACCCCTGAGCATTTGGCCGAGTCTAGCAAGCAAGCCGCCAACCGTCTTCCCACTATTGAGAAAGGTTCGGATGATCATTGGAGAAAGATGAAGGCCAAGGAGTATTTAATCCTCGACCAATTGAACAAGACACCAACTCAGATATCCATTCTCTCCTTATTACAGAATTCTGAGACGCACATGAGTGCCTTGTTGAGGGTGCTGAGTGAAGCATATGTGCCGAACAATATCACTAGCGGGGAAATGGACAACATGGTGGGCCAGGTATTGGGAAGTCACAAGATAACCTTCCATGAAGATGAGTTGCCACCTGAGGGACTGGGACACAACAGAGCACTGCACAACACAGTGCAATGTGAGGATTATTTCATTACCAGGATCTTGATCGATGGGGGCTCCAGCCTCAATATTTGCCCACTGATCACACTCAAGAAGTTGGGTAAGGGACTACATGAGATAAAGGAAGGAGATATCAGTGTAAAGGCCTTCGAAGGTTCGCAGAGGTCCACCATGGGAGAAATCAGCTTGTGCTTACAGATGGGACCAACTTGTTTCGATGTAGATTTCCAAGTGATAGACGTGCCTGCGTCCTACAACTTGCTGCTAGGGAGACCTTGGATCCACGCTGCTGGGGCCGTGGCATCGACCCTACATCAGGCTGTGAAGTTCGAATGGAATCATCAAGAGGTAATCATTCATGGCGACGGTAGCAACCACATCTACGGTCGCCAGACCATTCCGGTCATTGATGGAAGAAGAAAGTTGGGTGGAGGAACCTACCACCACATCGAACGAGTCAACGCTATCGATAAGGACAAATGGAGGGATAGTAAGTTTGAAAGCATCTTGAACTGGAAAGGGTACGAGCCAGGCAAAGGGCTCGGTAAAAATCTCCAGGGAATCACAAAGCCTATAAAACTCAAGGAGCACGGTACCACTTTCGGTTTGGGGTATGAGTACACTTGGGAAGAATTCAAAGACTGGTCACCACCATGGCGCGGTCCCTACTACACATTGGAGCAGCCGATACCCCACTTGGAACAAACTTTCCAGCAAGCTGATATCATCTATGGGACAGACGAAGAGGAAGCATTGGCAGCAATGAGGGATTTATTTCTGGACGACGAGAACATGGATTGTTGTGTTATTCTTGAAGAGGAGGGGGAGGAAGGCCCTTCCATACAAGTCGTGAGCAAGGGATCTTACCTTAAGAATTGGTCCGTCAGGACAACCAAAGCCCGCCGAGCCTCGGGGTAGCAAGGCTAACAAACAAGCATTATTTACTGTTTATTTATTAAAAGAAATTTCTTCCTTTTCGCATTTTCAATTTCTGCAAGAAAGAGCTCCCATGTTCAAAACGATTATTCAATTTATCAAAGCATTTCCAGTTTCTTTATAAATCTTATATTTACTTGCTACTGGTTTCTCCCCATTACTCTATTTACACAGCATTACTATTACTTATCTTGATGAACCGACGACTGTGACATGCAACGAGACAACGCAACAAAAGGATTCTGATTCAGACGAGGATGATATACCTGAGGAAATTGTTAAAGAGGTCGAGAACTTTGAGAACAGACCTAAGTCCAACTTAGACGAGACTGAGGTTGTCAATCTGGGAAACGCAGAGAACGTCAAAGAAACACGCATCAACATTCATGTGTCGCCGTCAGAAAAGGAAGAATATACAGAGTTTCTAAGAGAATATGAGGACATATTCGCCTGGTCATATGATGACATGAATGGCCTCAGTACATCCATTGTGGCCCACAAGCTGCCAACCAATCCAACATGCCCACCGGTAAAACAAAAGCTCGGGAAGATCAAACTGGACATGAGCTTGAAAATCAAAGAAGAGGTCACCAAGCAGATCAACGTCAGGGTTCTCCGGGTGGTTGAATACCCAACATGGTTATCCAACATTGTGCCTGTGCCGAAGAAAGACGGGAAGGTCAGAGTCTGCGTCGACTACCAAGATCTCAACCGGGCCAGTCCGAAAGACGACTTCCCCTTGCCGAATATACACATCCTAATTGACAACTGCGCCAAGCATGAGCTGCAATCCTTCGTAGATTGTTTTGCTGGTTATCATCAGATTTGGACGGATGAGGAAGATGCTGAGAAAACGACGTTCATTACGCCATGGGGAGTGTATTGTTATAAGATGATGCCATTCGGTCTGAAGAATGCAGGGGCCACCTACATGAGGGCTATGACTACCATATTCCATGACATGATTCGCAAGGATATTGAGGTATATGTGGACGACGTCATCATAAAATCAAAGAAAGTCGTTGACCATATGGAAGATTTCAGAAAGTTCTTCAACAGGTTAAGGAAGTCTAATCTGAAGCTTAACCTTGCAAAATGTGAATTCGGGGTTCCTGCTGGGAAACTGCTCGGGTTCATTGTCAGTCGCCGAGGAATAGAACTGGATCCATCAAAGGTCAAAGCCATCCAAGAATTGCCGCCACCGAAGAACAAGAAAGATGCTATGAGTTTCCTGGGGAGGCTCAATTACATCAGCCGGTTCATAGCCCAGTCTACCGTCATTTGTGAACCAATTTTCAAAATGTTGAGAAAAGATGCTGCAACCAAGTGGACCGAGGATTGACAAAAGGCCTTCGACAGAATTAAGGAGTAACTCTCAACACCGCCAGTCTTGGTACCTCCTGAGCCAGGTAGACCTCTATTACTCTACCTTGCTGTGTTGGACGGAGCTTTCGGTTGCGTTCTCGGGCAACATGACGAACCAGGAATAAAGGAGCACGCAATCTACTACCTCAGCAAGAAGTTCACTCCGTATGAGGCCTGGTACTCTCTATTGCTGTGCTCTGACTTGGGTCGCACAGAAGTTGAGGCACTATTTCTGTGCCTACACAACATACCTCATATCGAGGATGGATCCGTTGAAGTACATCTTTCAGAAGTCTATGCCCACTGGCAAGCTAGCCAAGTGGCAAATCCTGTTGAGTGAGTTCGACATTATTTACGTAACTCAAAAGGCGATCAAGGGACAGGCATTAGCAGATCATCTTGCTGAAAATCCTGTGGACGGGGAATACGAACCACTGAAAACGTATTTTCCCGATGAAGAGGTGTCATTCGTGAGAGGAGACATTGCAGAATCCTACGATGGTTGGAGGATGTCCTTTGATGGGGCCGCAAACTTCAAAGGAGTTGGTATTGGAGCAGTTCTAGTATCAGAAACCGGCCAGCACTATCCAGTATCCGCTAAACTCATATTTCCCTGCACCAACAACATGGCTGAATATGAGGCCTGCATCTTAGGGCTGAATATGGCCATCGACATGAACGTTCAGGAGTTATTAGTGATTGGAGACTCACATCTATTGGTGAACCAAGTACAAGGAGAATGGGCGACCAAGAATTCCAAGATATTTCCATATCTACATCATGTACATGAGCTGAGAAAGAGGTTCACAAAGATAGAGTTCCGGCACGTCCCCAGAATCCAGAATGAGTTCGCTGATGCATTGGCTACTCTGTCTTCTATGATCCAGCTTCCAGATAAGAATTTCATTGATCCCATCCCGGTGGGGATCCACAATCAGCTGGCCTATTGTGCCCATGTCGAAGAAGAAGCAGACGGAAAACTTTGGTTTCATGATATCAAGGAATACTTGGCAAAGAGAGAGTATCCAGAGCTTGCAAATGCTACTCATAAACGCACACTTTGAAGGTTATCCAACAATTTCTTTCACAGTAGAGGAATCCTGTACAGGAGGACTCCTCATTTGGGTTTGCTAAGGTGCATCGACGCAAAAGAAGCAACAAAACTATTGGAGGAAACACATGATGGTACCTGCGGCCCTCATATGAACGGGTTCGTTTTAGCAAAGAAGATACTTCGGGCTGGTTATTTCTGGATGACCATGGAAACAGACTGCATTCAATATGTCCGAAAATGCCACCGATGTCAGATACATGGGGATATGATAAAGGTACCTCCCAGTGAGCTTAATGCAACAAGTTTACCATGGCCGTTCGCTGCCTGGGGCATGGATGTTATTGGACCAATCAAGCCTGCCGCCTCCAACGGACACAGGTTTATTCTGGTTTCCATTGATTATTTCACTAAATGGGTCGAAGCAGCCTCCTACAGAGCAGTCACCAAGAAAGTTGTAGCCGATTTTGTCCGCGACCGCATTGTTTGTCGGTTCGGAGTTCCAGAGTCAATCATCACCGACAATGGTTCCAATCTAAACAATGACCTGATGAAAGCCATGTGTGAAAACTTCAAGATCAAACACAAGAATTCCACAACATACTGACCTCAGATGAACGGAGCCGTTGAGGTTGCTAACAAGAACATCAAGAAGATATTGAGAAAGATGATAGAAAAGCACAAGCAATGGCATGAGAAGCTATCATTCGCCTTACTGGGATACCGCACCACGGTTCACACATCAACTGGGGCAACTCCTTATATGTTGGTTTATGGTACAGAAGCCGTTATTCCTACCGAGGTCAAAATTCCATCCTTAAGAATCATACAAGAAGCTGAGCTCAGCGACGCAGAATGGGTAAGAAGCCGTTATGAGCAATTGTCCCTCATAGACGGGAAAAGAATGAACGCAATTTGTCATGGTCAACTATATCAGAACAGAATGACCAGAGCCTTCAACAAGAAAGTCAAGCCGAGACGATTCACACCGGGGCAGCTGGTGTTAAAGAAAATCTTTCCTCATCAAGATGAAGCCAAAGAGAGATTCTCTCCCAACTGGCAAGGCCCGTACATGGTTCACCGAGTGCTGACAGGAAAAGCCCTTATACTTGCAGAAATGGATGGGGAAATTTGGCCAAACCCGATCAACTCAGATGCAGTCAAGCGCTAATATGTGTAACTTTTTATGCTTTTACCAATGTTGTACATTGAACTACGCCTGACCTGATTCCCGTTTAAGAGGGGATACGTAGGCAGCCCTATGGGTTCGGTCACATTTTAATAAAAATCACATTTTCCCCCCACGAATGGAAACTGGGGCAGAATTTTGAGGAGGACCCTCAAAATTCTGAAGCAAGTTCAGCCAGTCGTCGCACAAGCAACAGTCGAGGCGTCCACCCATCAAACTAGGGCAGAATTTTGAGGAGGACCCTCAAAATTCTGAAGCAAGTTCAGCCAGTCGTCGCACAAGCAACAGTCGAGGCGTCCACCCATCAAACTAGGGCAGAATTTTGAGGAGGACCCTCAATATTCCGTAGCAAGGGAGGTTGCAATGTCTCGAACCGCGCAGTGGTCGTCAGTTCATCCAAAGAAAATTACTTTAAATTATATGTTATATTTGTATAAAACCATGCATATTTATTTCTCGAAATAACTTGTTTAGAAACGCTACCCCAATGTTACAAGCAAAGTTATCATTACCAAGCAGACAGGCCAAACCGAGCCAGCGGGGATGCGAACTAACCCTCCTCTTTACAGAACTCATGATTTTTTCTTTGGATGCAGGCACAACGCTTAAGAAAGGCCCCTAAACATATTGTCCTCCCGAAGGACGTGTATTGCTCAAAGGCACACTTTCAAACTCGTCGCACATGCCTACGTTTATTATCATTGCAAACAACGCTTAATTCCCAACTATCGTATCGCCGCAGTTTGTCATCAGCTAAGAATTCTTACTGTCACTTTATTTTTCTGCATTGCATAAGGCTACTATTCTTCCTTCCGAGGTTCTACGCTACCTCCCTCTGCATTTTATTTTCTGCACTGCATAAGGCTACCATTCTGCCTTCCGAGGTTCTATGCTACCTCCCTCTGCATTTCATTTCCTGGATTGCATAAGGCTACTATTCTGCCTTCCGAGGTTCTACGCTACCTCCCTCTGCATTTTATTTCCAGCACTGCATAAGGCTACCATTCTGCCTTCCGAGGTTCCACGCTACCTCCTTCTGCGTTTTATTTCTAGCACTGCATAAGGCTACCATTCTGCCTTCCGAGGTTCCATGCTACCTCCTTCTCTATTTTATTTCCTGCATTGCATAAGGCTACCATTCTGCCTTCCGAGGTTCTACGCTACCTCCCATTTACTTTTCAAAGCAACTACTTTTCGCGTCATTACTTACTTTCGCTTCTCTTCGGGCTGAGCTCTGCCCTTTTCAATTCGCAAGACTATGCTCTGTCTTGTCCGCATCATACTACTGCATTCTTCATGGGCTGAAATATCGCCAACTTGTCCGAAGGCATCATCATTCGGAGGCACCATCTTCATGGCCCGAGAACATCACTTCATGGCCCAAGGATCTCTTTCATCAATTTGCATATCATTATTCAAAGGCATCATGGTTCGGAGGCACCATCCTCATTGACCGAGAACATCATTTCATAGCTTGCGAATCCCGCATTAAGCGATTCATGGCCCAGGACATCATGGTCTAAGGACATCATCCTTAATTTTCCAAAGACAACATTCATAGTCCAACAGGAATCTGCATCATGTTTAAATTACGCACAATATACGCTTGCCGTTTATTTGCAGGTAACCCGGCCGGGACAGCCAGCTAGGCAGGAGCGGACCGCTTTGGTTCCCCAAACGACCCCGTAGGACCTTCCCGTTCGCCTTACCTTACCCTTTGCGTCCGTTCTTGTAAAACATCACCGGTCTACTACTCCGGTAATTCCGGAACTACATACGGCCTGATTCCTGTAAAACCAGGATATGTAGGCAGCTCAGAAGCCAGGGTGCGGCCTGAAACTTTCATACTGTTTCTACTCGGTCAAAATTGGCCATCATGTCTTTACCCGACAACTCTTTCATTCTTCCCGGGTAAAGAGGGGAAGCTGTTGATAACCAATTTTTTCCAAATTATCTTCAAACTTGCTTACGTATCTTCAAAATAACTCTTTATAGTAATTACTATTTTTACATAATTTTCCGTATTTTTTATCAAATTATTTTCCTGTTTATTTAATATTTTTTATTCCATAATTAAGCACAAATGATGTTATAAATGATTTCAAGACATTTTCTTGTTCAAAATATTAGTCATAATTCTATTTTATTCCCTTGGGATTTAATTATTTCACAAATCAGCCTATATTGGCATTATTCAGCTAGTTTCAGCCATTTTTGCAATAATAGCACAAATGTACCTTTACACCATTTTTTAAATCAATAACTGATCATTTATATTTTTATATTAGCAAACCATTTTTTATTTCATTTATTTGGTCTTAATTTCATTTTTACACAATTACTAGCCATTTTATTAATTAATTATTTTGTTTAATTGGGTATTTAACGTTTAACCCTATTCATTTAAATTATAGCCAAATTTAAAACCCAATACCCAACCCATCTATAACCCATAGACGACCCATCCCAAACCAACACCATACCCGGCCAAGCTCCGAACACATCTGAGCCGTTGATCAAATAAGATCAACGGCCCAGATCCCCCTTTCCTGAATTAATTCCCACCTAACCCCCCTTCCCCGTCTCATTTTCGAGACTCCTCACTCTCTCTCTTCGTCTCTTCATATCTCTCTACTTTCCTGCTAATCTCTACAAGCCTCCTTGGCTTCTCCCCTCCGATGGGGCCTGTTCATCTTTTCCGACTTGTTTCCTCACCGGAATCTATGGCTCTCTACTGTCTCCTGGTCATCTACCCGCCTCTCAACCACTCAGTGGCATTATAGGTTCTTCAGATGAACCTGGAGTGGTTCACTCACCTCCTATGGGTCTCTTGCCGTGTTCCGGCCACCCCTCGACCGCTGTTTGAGTAAGTTTGCAGTACCCCTAGCCTGAATCGAGGTCACTCACGAGGTTTGCCCTTTTTTTTGGGGTTCCACGAACCCCTAGCCCTCTGTATTTTTGGGTTTTCTTTAAGATTTGTTCCATATTTACAGTGCTATGAAGTTTTCTCAAGTTTTTCTCCAAAAAGTTTCGTCTTTTAACAATTTTCAAAACTAGGGTTTCTCGACCATGTTCTCAAAATGATTTTTTCTTTGATTCTTAAAACGTCTCTGCTATGTTTAAGTTATTATCTCTTGATTTTATGTTGTTTTAACTGTTCTTGATGAAACCCTAAGTATTCTGGGTTGTTCTTTGTTATTTGACTGTATGCATGCATGTATTCTCTATGACTCCTATTTAATCTACTACTATGAACTCTTCCTGTGGATTTCTATGAGTACCTCTTTGTGCTGATAAGTGATTGCTGTTTGAACTCTTGAAAATTCTGACCTTTACTGGCTCTTTACTGGTTGATTTATATTGACTCTTTTGTGTAAAATCCCACGCTTGTGATGTTTTCCTTAAATACATGGCCCTGTATATTCTGCCTATAAGTCTGTACCAATTTTTGAATTATTTCTATACTTGTGTGATGCTTTCCTTAATTACTTGAGATTTCCTGTGATTGAATCCGAGATTCTCTTGACTGATTTCAAACTGATGCCCTATTTTACTTTATACACGGGTAGTTCAATTTTCCTTAATTACCCACCATGTACTTGGTTTCGTTCGTGCATTATGTGAATGTTTCTGCCCTAATCAGCCTTATTAGACCGATTTTCTTTCCTTATTCTGCCTTGACTATACCATTTGAAACTACACTCCTTAATTAAAGGAGTCCAATTGTCTTAATTGGTGTTAATTGATCTATTTCCATGTTCGTGCATTCCTTACCCATGTACTGCTCGTTTTTCAAACTATATAAAGAGTTGTTTTCCCTCTTTACAAAGACACTGAGATTCACACGACCATACACTGATACTAATCAACAACATCATTGACACACACAAACACACATTGCTCTGAACTTTCTTGTGTTTTCATCCTTTCCTGCTCTTTGCATCTATTGTTGACTACTCAGTCGGCTAAACCCAAGACTGAGTAATCTCTACTGCTCTTGTGCTCTGCATACTACTTCTGCTCTCTCTTTGTCCTGTATACTGCTACTGTTGTGCTATCTCCTGCACTTTGTTGTTCTCTATTCTTTGACTGGTACGTTCTCTGATTTAATTTTATAGTACCTATACCCAATATGCTCCAGTTTTTGTCTCTCTACCTATTGTTCATTATGTGCTTTATTCTATGGTTCTACTGCTTGCCCCCCATAATGTATACCCATTTGGTTATGTTTGAACATGTATCTTGCTTTTCTATGGTTCCCTGTAATTATGTCTTTAGCATACCCCTACTATTTTTCCTTTCCCTTGAGTCTAATGTATCTCCAGCATGCTTATGTGTTCCCAGGTTTATGTTTTTGCCTTGACATGATTGTGGTTATTGGATCTCACCTTCTGCTTAACTCTATATACTGTAAATTTGTCTCTCCTGCTTGTATGTTATGCAGTCCTTACCCTCTGTGCTAGTACGTGACCACTATCTGGTAATTGTGTGGTAGCTACAACTCCGCCCAATTCTTATTATTTAATGTTATCTGTCCCCAATCCCTACCCTTGTTTGTGTTTGCTCTCTCATGAATCCTTTTGTCTATTGGTTGCAGTTGTATTACTTCTCTGTTAAACTCCTTTACTACTTTCTAAAATTACTTCTCCCAAAGTGTTGTTTTAAACTACTCTTTTCAAAACTCAAACTCTCTTTTAAACTCCCAAGCACTTCCCACTATTCTTAGATTCTAGGTTCTGCCCCCTTCGTGTGAGCATTGCCTTGGGGACCCCTGAGTACCCATTGAACTTTGACACACAAGGCTGGCTTCCTACACTGCACTTACTCATTCCTGGCTAGGGTACCTGGGTGTGAGCACTGTCCAGGATCTTCTGAGGTCCTTAGAGACTATGACACACTTAGGTTGGAAAGGGCCATGGCATATGGCGGATGGATCTGGTACTTTGGGCCTACTGTTTAGCTCCCTGTAGTTAGCTTCTTGATTTTTCTTTATTCGGTTGTGTAATTTATGCAGTCATGGTTTGTAATAATTATTTGTAAAAACGATTTTGGGGCTGTATAGTGAAGATGGGAGGGGATTATGCATGCTTAATATAGTTATGGGTAGAAATCATGATTATAGGATTTACTTCACCTATGTGTGCAATAGTATCATGCTTAGGACATGCTTGCCATGCATTAGAAACCATGGTTAGGTTGTTTACTTCAGCATCTCTACTATACTCATGTTTATCTTAAAAATCCTGTTCACCGCTAAATAACTATAATAACAGTTGTTGTAATGTTACTGCCTCTGCATTTTCACAATTACTACACCGAGAGATCATGTTTTAGGTTTCATAATATCAATCGAGTATCAATGTGTGCATTAGATACCATGTTACCCTAGGATTTCACTTTCAGCATGTCTATTTCAAGTTTTTATGTTAAGTACTCTGATGAACATCTAGAAAGCATGTATTAGGTTTAATCACACCCTTGTATTGCTTGTGTATCTAATAACCTCGCTAAAATATGTTCAATGGTTGAAAACGTTTTTCTGCATTTAAACTAAAATTGGTTTCGTGCTTAATATTCTACATGCATTCTCAGATACCATGCCTATAGGATTTTTATTCTCACCACATGTCTTTTAAAATCAAGTTTAAAGACCTGCGTTTCACTGATTTTGAAAAAATGAATAATCAGTATATATATATATATATATATATACTGATTATTCATTTTTTCAAAATCAGTGAAACGCAGGTCTTTAAACTTGATTTTAAAAGACATGTGGTGAGAATAAAAATCCTATAGGCATGGTATCTGAGAATGCATGTAGAATATTAAGCACGAAACCAATTTTAGTTTAAATGCAGAAAAACGTTTTCAACCATTGAACATATTTTAGCGAGGTTATTAGATACACAAGCAATACAAGGGTGTGATTAAACCTAATACATGCTTTCTAGATGTTCATCAGAGTACTTAACATAAAAACTTGAAATAGACATGCTGAAAGTGAAATCCTAGGNCTGCTGGATTTTCAAAATCGTTTACTCTTTCTTTCTGAAATACATGCAAATCACTACGTTTATTTTAAAATCCTGCTTTGTCTTCGAACTGCTGAGTTTTTTTTAAATCGTTCAGTCATTTGTTAAAACTCATTAAAACCTGTCGTTTTCCCGCTTAGATTTCCTGCTTTAAACTCTGAGACCTTTATTGTGGTTGAGACGTGCTGTTTACGTGCCTTGTTTGTGGAGGGATATGTGAGCCTTATAACTGTTTATGTGTATCCCATATGTGCAAGTCCTAATTTCTTTTTTTTCTATTTGTCGTTTAGAATTTTATCCTTTTAAACCTAGGGGTTCAGCTTAGTACTCACCTTGTAGGATTAGCAGTCCTAAGCACCCTCCGGGACTTATATAATGGGATGGGTAATAGCACGCAATAAGCTTTCGTGACCAACACACGCGTTTTAAATACCTTTGCGGGATGGGAAGGGTAGAATACGGATATGATGACCGGTGCGCTAATACCACGTGTAGCTCTGACTATCGGCTATTGCATTGATGTGATCTGTATTACTTCAAACCTAGGATGGTTTTACTCGAAATGTTTCACTTTATTACTTTTCAAAGCTTTATAAAGATTTCTGTACTTGTTTAAAATCCCCTTTTACATGAGCCTTGTTTGCTACTTGCTTATCGTCCAAAATTCACAAAACCACTTGGCTGGGACCCACATGGATCTTGAGGGGTGCCTAACACCTTCCCCTTAGGATAACTTCAAGCCCTTACCCAATCTCCGGTAATGCAAACTAGTCTACGAGTTAGTTATTCTAGGTGACCTAACGCATCACAAAATCGTTAGGTGGCGACTCTTCCTTAAACTTCTTCCTTTAAGGAGTTGTCCAGAATGTCATGAAACCCGATCTCTCCGTATCTAACCCGCGCGAGGAAAAAGGGGGCGCAACAGCTGGGTAGGATTTTTTTGAACCGGGTGGGTAGGGGGTACGGGCCGGTTCCGGTTTACTCTTAACGCGTTTAACAGGTTCGGGTTAATCCGGGTAAAAACTAAACCGTGTGGGTTAGGGTTTAAGGGGCCGGGTCGGGCCGGTTTACAGGTTTTTTTTTGAAGTTTTTGTACGCGTATTGTAATATATATATAAAATATAAAATAAAATATATAAAGATAACAATGATTATGGAAAAAATTGCACTTATAAATTGCAAGTGCAACATGTATTTCAAATATCAAAATTCATTTCTAACTTCTAAGTTACAACTTACAACTTACAACCAAGTACTAAATTTAACATGTACTAAATTCAAAGGTTTTGCATTGCCCTTGTAAGTTCTTCATAATCAATATGAACTGATTGTCCTTCTTCTGGAGTGTTAAATTCAGATGGGTTACCATGTGTTAATATATTTCCAAGTTCTTCGTCTTCTGCAACATCTTCACGTCCTTGATTTCTTTGTTCCGATCTAATCAAATCTATGAAACATACTAAAACTTCCAAAGCATTGCTTCGCAATGAGTGACAGGTGTCTCCTAGTTGTTGTCTTGCTTGACTAAATGCACTCTCAGATGCAACAGTTGAAATTGGCACATTCAGCACGTCCCGAGCCATAGAAGAAAGAACAGGAAATTGCTTTTCATTCTCACGCCACCATCCCAACGCTGAATATTCCTTTGTGTGAATCTCCTTTTGCTTCTGCAAGTAGAACTAAAGTTCATATATGTTCCTGCTACTGGTTTGAGTTGTAGCAAATGTAGAAAAAATATTAAAACTATCAACTATTTCATCATCATACAAAGTAGTAGAACTTGAAGAAGTGGTACACTGCATAGTGGGATCATTGGCTAGATTAAGAGCAACATCATCAACTATATTTGCATAATAAATATATAATTTTTATAAATTATCATTTAGATTTTTCATACAAGTAAAAATATCTGGGTTTTCAGTTGGTCCAATCTCCATGTAAGTATATAACGCATTGACTAATTGGTTACAATCAACCATCTTAATAGAAGGATTTAAAACAATGCCAATTAAGTAAATCTGAGGAATTGGAAAGAATTTTTTTTTGAATTTGTCTTGCATTTCTTCAACAACAGCCTTATATTTTTCTTTCTTCTTAAATTCAAAGAGTAGAAAAGCAATTTCAGCTATATATACTAAAATCATTGTAACAATAGGGTAGTATGCTCTAGAAAACTCAACAGTAGCTATATAAAATTTATGTAAAAATTGAATAACATCATTAATGACCTCCCAAGTAGCAGGTGTTAACATACGGTTTCTATCAGTACAATGCGCATTTGCAACTTCAGTTATTGGAAATCTATATCTGTAGCAACATTTTAAAAATATGTAAGTATAATTCCACCTAGTAACAATTTCGTCTGGCATGAATCTTGGTTTAAGATTATACTCGATACACCTATTCTTAAATTACCTAATTCTAGATTGTCTCTTATTTCCTTGAATAACACCAACTGCTCTTCTAACATGAATAATCTCAGTTGAAAATAAATCAATGCCACTTTTAACAATTAAATTATAAATATGACATGCATACCTAACATGAAATATTTCTTCAAGTGGTGGTTGCAAATGCATTTTTAATAATGAAATTGCGGCAATATTGTTAGAAGCATTATCAAAAGACATACACAATACTTTTTCGTTAAGATTATAAAATTGAACAACTTCGCAAATAGTACTACTTATAAAAACAGCAGTATGACTCTGATCTTCATCATATTTAAAAGCGATAATACGTTTTTGCATACAAAATAAATCATCTATCCAATGACATGTAATTGTCAAATAATCATTTCCATTAACAGCATGGCCAATATCATAAGTTAGATAAACTCTACAGGGAAGGTGTTCAAACAAATAGCGTATGTATGTTTGATATTGACCATGCAATCTAAAGATATCAGCTCTACAAGTACTTCTAGGGATACCTTTAAATAAAGGATTATAAATCCTTTGAATATACATAATAAGATATGATGAAGAAGCAAAAGAAAAAGGTAGACAACCCAAAGCAATCATTTTTGCTAACTCCTCACGATCCTTCATTTTATCATATTTCATAAGTCCTCCAGTAGTAGGGTTACAAGTTGTTTGATTTCCATCATCATCAGAGCCCCGTTCTAAGGGATGATCAACTCTCATATGTCTACTAAGAGTCCCAGTCCCCCCTAAATTTCCTCCAGTCAGATGTTTAAAATCAAGTTTACAAAGTTTGCATCTAACTCTGTCAGTACCTTCAATTATCTCAAAAATATTCCAAACCTTACTTCTTTTTCTACGATTAGTAGTCGGAGCCACAGGTGGTCTACTACTAGTGCCACGACCACCACCCCTTGTAGAAACTCCAACACTACCAGCTCCAACACTACTAGTTGTAACTGGTATCTCATCTTCCATTTCTAATTCATTATCTTCTATTCCTAAATCTTCTTGTAATTGTTCATAATCTATATTATCATTAGGCGATGTTTCGAAAATATATGTAAATGGGGTATTACTATTACTACTAGATGTTGAAGGACTACCTCTTTTTTTATTTCCTCTACTAGCAACTTTTCTACACGCTCTTTTAGCAGCATTAAACATATTGTAAAAATTAAATATGCAAATAAAATAGTAAATAAGAGAAAGAGTCGGAGGGAGTGCACCGAATTCGGCAATAAATTGAGCACTTGATGATTACGCAATTCCAATGTTACCGCGAAGAAACGTCAGTTGTTCCAATTTTGAAGTTCAAACTTCAAAATCCGAATGATAAAATAACTTTTACGATAAATTAAATTCCAAAAAAAATAGCCAAATAAAATTAGAAGATGAATTGAAGTCTTAAAAATTAGAGAAAGAGAGAATGAGAGAAATTGAGATTGAGAAATGAGAGATAAGTGAAGAAATGAATAAGAGGGGGGGGGGGTGTATTTATAGTTTTAGAGAAGGTTAAATTTGTAAATTGAAGAAATGTTAAATTTTAAAGAAAAAAAGGCCCAAAAAGGGCTATTAGTGCAATTCATCCGTTGGGCAACGGATCCCTGCCAAGGTGACCGTTGCCAACGTTCAAGTGGGGCCTACCTTTAAAAAAAAAACAAAAAAAAACTTCTAGCCGTTGTACCGGTCTGGTCCAGGCTGATTAAACCGGTACACTACACTATTCATATTGACCAGGTTTGACCGGTACTGAAATGTAAATGGACCAACCCTATCTACCCATCCTACCCATCCCCACCCGCCCCTTACGTACCGGGCCGGTCCGGTTCTGGTTTAGACCGGTCTGGGATGGCCCAGTTCCGGGTCAACCCGGCCCGTTAGACATTGTTAGGTTATGCTGGTGTCTGGAAAGGTCAACATGTTATGTCGTTGCCTGAAAAAGTGTGATGACCCAAAAGGTCATCCTAAGTAATTCCAACTAAATCTGTGTTCCGAGGCCTCGAAAGCCTCCGTTAATCTCACCTCGATATGCGTGCGAAGCCCGGGCAGGTAGCCGGGAAGCTTCCATGTGAAAATTTGATAAAAATGGGATTTTTGAATTGAATAATTGAATAAAGTTGACTTTGGTCAACATTTTTGGTAAACGGATCCGGACCTGTGATGTGATGGTCCCAGAGGGTCCGTAGGAAAATATGGGACTTGGGCGTATGCTCGAAATCGAATTCCAAGGCCCCAAGCCCGGGAAATGAATTTTTAAAGAAAATTGTTTTCTGAAAAT
>ML285614.1:6947-29477 GCA_005239495.1 Nicotiana undulata
GGGGGGGGGGGGGGAATGTCCTGGCCTTTGGATTTACTCGCAGAACAGTTGACTAGATGGAAAGGACAATATTAAAGTATTCGTAAGAGCTATAGATTATGATACTGATACATCAGTCAACATTCGAGGACGAAAGAGGGGGATGATGTTACACTATGTTTTTATACGTGAGAATACGTCGTAGATCAATTGATGTATGCTCAGAAATGAGATCATCTTTGAAATTACATAAAATAAGTTAATCATGTTACCTTGAAGGTTACAAATATTTAAGATCATGAATAACATGAACCAAGAGGGTTGGAAGTCTTAGACGTTAAACGAATCAAAGAAAATAAGTTTTAGGCGAAAGTCGACAAGTTTGAAATATTATATCATGTACTTTTTGGGTGAGACGAGGGTTCTTAACAAGATAAGGAGTTTATGTTATGAGTTATTTTAGTCGTGTGTTACCTTTTGAAGTCAAGCGAGTTGTGGAACAAAAGTTGGCAAAGGTCATCACAAGTTACATTCATAAATGTGCCGAAAATAAGGTCAAATGTAGTTGAGCTTTTCTCCCAATATACTTAGAATTACTGGATGATCCACATATCAAATTGAAATTCTATGAGTCTATTTTCCGACGCATTAAACTGTTCGACGTTACAACATTGGAGTTGAGAGATATTCGTGTTTTGCGAGACTTCGCAAGTACCACCCTTGGGACCCACAAAGTCGATGGAAAACTCCATCTCGTATTTATGTCAATCTCGTTTTAACTCATTTTTCTAGACCAAAACAGTTCCTAAACGTCCTAGATTCTATCCAAACTGTCTCCATGATTCTAAAGTGAAACCAAAGATAAAAACATGAATTCAATGCTAGAAATCCCATGGTGCTTGCTAGATCGTAGTTCTTCATCTTGTGGTTGTTTTAGAGGGTTATTCAAAGGTAAGTTATCACGCCCAACTATGCCTTATCAAAAAGTACTAAGCGTTCATTGCAAATATAATCCGGTTTAAGAGTCTGGAGTCGAATCCCATAGAGAACAATGGTTTTGCTACAACGATTTACTATCACTAAGAAGACAAGTTTGAACAATTATGAAGTTATGAAGATTGAGATTTTATTTCTAACTAATTAAAGTAGAACTATTAACTAAAGATACTAAGGGTTAGAGACAAAATTAAGGAAGCATGAGTTATGATTTTCCCAATTGTCGAAATTCTCCCGCTACATTTTCTATAATTTTGCATAGGTATTCTCTACCGATCGTGAGTACTTCAGGTGTCGTACTAGACATATTCTTCCGAACTATGCTAGCAGGCACTAATTTACCGCTTACCAAGATCACACCAAGGTTTCGTTATTGCTAATCCCACCTTTAAACCCTCCATATTGATTCCTCACATACGTTAGGAGTGATGTTGTTAAACAACTACCTAAATAAGTACCCTTTTTCAAGCAATACATACTAAATAGGCACATTTAATTGATGATCATTCAATCAACAACAATAAACACGTAGTTGAACAAGTAGAGAAATCCAACAACTCAATTATATAAAATGCAACAAGAAAATCATCCTTCAAAAGGTTTCATCAAACCCTGGATAAGAACGTTTAGCTACTCATAACACTACTAACAATTCTGATAATAATTGAAAGCATTAAAATACAGATTAGGGAAGAACGAAAGAGAAAAATCTTATGATTCGTTGCTTCCCAGTGTTCTCGTAGCCTTCTTGCCTCTCCAATAATGTATCTCCCCTAAGAAATAGGGTTAGGACCCCTTTTATACATGTTGGGGGCGTGTAGGGTTGAAACTACCAAGTCCTAGACAAATTAGGACGAAATCCACCCTTAGCCGTCTCGCTTAGCGCCAATCAGGACTCCGAAATTTTTCACAATTCTTCCTTTGGCGTTTTGGTTGGTGCCTGGCACCAATCCGGGCACCAAAATCATACTCCATCCAAATTCTTCTATTTTTACTTCACTTTTCATGCAAGCTTGCCAAATCACTTCAAATTGACTCCTATACATATAAACACTATTATTAAGCTCGAGTCACAAATATTTACACCAAAGTTAACAACATTGAGGTATAATTCAAGGCAAATTACATGCGAAAACATGGATTTTTAGCCTAACATCACCACCCCACACTTAATCTCTTGCTCGTACTCGAGCAACCTACAACCATGCTAACCAGAAAATGAATGCAAGACATCATAGAATGGAGGATAATTTGGTAATTCAACACACTACACCTATGACCATGGTTGATACCTACAATTAAACCCTTTCATACACATTCATACCTTTTCCAAATTTCACATGCCGGAATATTTGTGACAATCAAAAACACTCAAACAACATGCCCATAACCACCCAACCTCAAAGACCGACTCGTCTCCAATAAGCACTCTCAACTCGTGCACTCACCCAATAAGAGATGTTTAATAACGTCACCTATCCTTCATGGAATCACGTGCCTCAACAAAGAATATGAGGGTATTTCATCCACACATTCAAATATGTATTTGAATATAATTTAAGGACATCACATATATGAAGAAAGGACCACTCACTCTCACAAAAAAATTCATGTGCATCCCATGGTTGTACTATATGCTTACATGTAGTGTATATCTCCACTAATCTATGCTTGCGAAGTCTAAGATCAATTAGGTCTTTACGGGTTATAATGTAGGCTAAAGAAGGGGTAGGATATTTTTTTATATAGCGACTCACCCTCCTAAGCACCTTAATACACTACACTTAACTTTTTACTACACACCTTTCATGACCAATTCAAGCAATACCACGAAACCATGTACAACTTGGCTCTTTTCTTTAAGCACAACTTTGCATTCACTAGCCTGGATCACGACGAATAGAAGGTGTTCTCTCTCTCTCTCTCTCTCACTATATATATATATATATATATATATATTCTCTTCTTTTTTTTTTTTTGTATTTTCTTTGCTTTTCTTTTTCTTCTTTTTTTTTTCAACACTCTCCATAAATTTAGGTCGCCCGATTAATGATCTTCCAAAATATGCATGCACCTTTAACTTTTCTATGGTTCCACTCAAAAGCTACCCCAATTCTCATCTTACTCTTCTAGCGACTAAGTGCTTTCGGAGGTAAAAGTTCAACAATTATTTTTTACTTAAGAACAAAATGGGACTTGGATTGTAATGTGGGTGCTAAAGAAAAAGCTTATATGCTTAAATGGGACATATAAAGATAATTTTATTTATGGTGGCATAATAACTCAATGGACAATCAAATAAATGCTTAAATCGTCTCCTAGACTCCCAAAGCTCACATATTTCGCTTCGAATAACACACAGGGCAAGTTCTAGACAAACACAGGATAACAGAGAATGTAATCAAAACCTCACATCATACATTGCACATGACCCCAGTCGGACGGTTCCATTCCAACTATCAAGTTTAGGAAAGTAATTACAAAGTCAAGAAGTATTAAGCAATAAAGCACTACATGAACAATGAGTCAAGTAACTGAGAGAAAGCGTGACAGACAGGCTATTTTATCTTTCATAGCATCAAGTATCATTAAAACATGTTAGGAAGGTAATTTTCACGCTAAGACCTAACTATGTTAGCATCAAACATGCCAAAAGGCACATAAGAACATTCAAGTTTTCTTTCTTCGATTTCCTAAAAATAAAAAAAAACAAAAAAAAAAAAAACTACCCGGTTCAAGTTACTTCCCTGAAAAAAGAACCGATGCCAAAATAAAAATGAATGGTAATTATTATTTACGTACGACTAAATAAAAATAATATTTTTAGATTTTTTTATTGGACCTTAATCCCTCAAGAAAGCTATCCAAGAGATCCATCGTCAGGAAAACTTCAACGAAACCTTTTTTAGTTGAACTAACACAACTAAAATATCATAAAAAATCACCCAGATAATCTCCTCACCCCACACTTAAAATTGTGCATTGTCCCAATGCACACCATAAATAATAAGAGAGTGATAGAAACTCCCTAGTAGGCCAAAAGCCGAAGCATCAACAGCTCATGGGATAAACAGACTTCTCCCAAGCCTAGTCCTTCATGCGGGTACCTCACACTTAGTTCCAACCGTCTGGTTTGCTTTTGCTTCCTTCCAATGTCTTTCCTTTCCACGCTCCTACAACATTAAAAAAAATCACACTACAAAAAAATAACACAATTAAACAAAAAGTAAAAAAAATAAAAAATAAAAAAGTAGTAAAGTTGGGTAGCCTCCCAACAAGTGCATAATTTACGTCGCAGCATGACGCGAATAATTTTTTGCCTCCACCTCGAGCTTATGAATTGAACCCCAAAATTTTCTTCAAGCTTATGGTTATGCTCTTGGGGAGGTATAAATTCTTGCGAGCCAAAAAGTAAATTAATTCTCATGCATTTTTTGGCTTTCGATCGAGGAGTGTCACCTTGCCTAGACAACCTTGAAAATTTCAAAATATAAGGATCGTCTACCTTTTCCCTTGACTCCTTTTTATGCTCATATGAATCAATTCTCATTTCACCATCTGAACATAATGTAGAGAAGTGTTTGGAATGAGGTTCAAAGCGATCATATACATGAACTTCAACATTTCCGACCTCTTCAACACCAATCACACTGGAGTCAACTAAATTTGTATCTTCAATATCCTTTGTTGACTCTAGTATTACTTCTTCAATATCGGTATCCTCAAATTCTAGTTGGATATATTGTTGGTGTTCTACTTTGACCTCCTCCATTAGCACCTCAGTTTTAGTATCTAATTCATGTGATTTTTGGCTACTACCCCCCATATTGGCTTGTTGAGCACAAAATACTTCAACCAATTGACTCACTTGTGCCTCCAGGTCGTGAATAGTAGCATCTTGTCTTTGTATGTGCAGCTGTTTCTCATCATTTTGTTCCACACGACATCTTAGCATTTCCTTGATCTCTTTTAGATCATCATCTCTGGGTTCTTTGTTCCTATTAACTTCACAAGAAAAAGTAGAACCACTATAGTAAGGGGTTGGGGGAGGATAAGAAATATAAGTACAACCATGAAAGTGACCATATTGACCACCGCACATATCATACACATTCCACACATAAGATTGAGTTGGGGAACATAGCTCGCTCTCAGGAATATTTTGCAAATTTTTCCATGGGTGGTTTCCTTCACAATATGCATAAGATGGAACAAAAGTAGAATTACCATCATCAAAACTTTCATAGTTCCAAGAAACCATGTATTTCAAATCAAAAATAAAAATAAAAATAAAACAAAATAAATAAAAGTTCAAACTTGATACCCAACAATATTTACAGCTACAGCTATACCGTTAGTTTTCCGCCAATGGCGCCAAAATTTGATCACGCACAACTATGCCTTATAAAAAAGGCTAAGCGATCGTTGCAAATATAATCTGGTTTAAGAGTCTGGGGTGGAATCCCATAGAGAACTAAGACTTAGCTATAATTTTTCAATATTGCTAAGAAACACAAGTCCGAATAATTTCCTAATTATAAAGATTATAATGTTTATTTCTAACTAACTAATTGACAACTATTATAATGCAGTAAAATTATCACTAACAAGGATAAAATTTGAGACAAGACTAAGGAGGTCTAGAGTTATGATTTTTCCAATTATCGGAATCCTTCCCCCTATGTTAACTATAATTTCGCCTTAGTATTCTCTACCGTTCGTGAGTACTTCGTATGTTGTAATTCTCTTCTGAGAAATTACTACAATTTACTAGACATATTCTTTCGAACTATGATAGCTGGCATTAATTCACCGCTCACTAAGATCACACCAAAGTTTTGTTATTCCTAATACCTTTAAACCCTCCATATTGATTCCTCACATACGTTAGGTATGATGTTGTTCAACAACTACCTAAATATGTACCATTTTCCAAGCAATACATACTAAATGGGCATAATAAATTGATGGTCATTCAATCAATAACAATAAACACGTAGTTAAACAAGTAGAGAAATCCAACAACTCAATTATATAAAACACAACAGAAAATTCATCCTTCAAAAGGTTCCATCAAATACTAGATACGAAATTTTAGTTACTCTAACCATACTTACAATCATGATAATGATTGAAATCATTAAAATACAGATTAAGGAAGAAAAGAAGAGAAAACTCTTGTGATTCATTGCTTCCTAGTGTTCTCGTAGCCTTCTTGCCTCTCCAATAATGCCTCTCTCCTAAGAAATAGGTTTAGTACCTATTTTATACATGTTGGGGGAATATAGGGTTGAAACTACCTAGTACTAGCCAAATTAGGACGAAATCTGCCCTTAGCCGTCTCGCTTGGCACCTGGCGCCGATCAGGACGCCGAAATTTTCCACTATTCTGCCTTTGGCATTTTGGTTGGTGCCTGGCACCAACCTGGGCACCAAAATCATATTCCCTCCAAATTCTTTTATTTTTACTTAACTTTGCATGCAGGCTTGCCAAATCACTTTAAATTGACTCCTACACATATAAACACTATTATTAAGCCCGAGTCACAAATATTTACCCCAAAGTTAACAACATTGAGGTATAATACAAGAAAAATTATATGCGAAAACATGAATTTTTAGCCTAACATCACTAAGTAACCTCAAATTTTGTGTTGTTCTTGCTGATAAAGTTAAGAATCAGTATCCCTTCATATATATTAGAGTTTCAAGGAGAAATACAAGTGTTTACACACCAACTTGAACACAAAAGTTGATTCAAGAAGAGAATGCAACTCTTATAGTGTTGTGGTGTGATTGGGGGTTGTTGTGAGATATGTAAATCATGCCTTTGTTGTGCTTAAGGTATCATGTGTTGGTTTATTTGTTTGAGTTAAACTCTATAAGATAGTAATTGACATGGCATAAGGAATCATTATCTTTTTTTGTGGGTTGTGTTGAGGTTATATATATAGTTTGTTGTGGCTGAAAATTATTACAAATAGCTTTATTGTGTTATGGACGCTATTGTTAAGCTTATCTATGTGCTTATTACGTAGATATAAGACGATAACATGAAAAATAAGAGGTTGGCGATAAATGTTAAGGTGCTAGACGTGTGGACTATATTTGAAGATTATTCTTATGATATTTCAAGATGAAAATGATATGGTATGCACCATAAGCATGATACTATAGATGTTGTAGGCAGATTTATGGAAAATGAATTGGATTCAAATAATTTTTTGTCAATAGTAAATCGAGCTTGTCGCTCAAAATGGTTGTTGAAGTAATCATAGAGTTTACAGTGAATTATATCGATATTGTTTGGGATGTTTGGTTGACTTTTAGTAGCATATGGGATGTAATACAAACATGGGATGTTCTGTCCATTTTCTTGTAGAATATTATTTTCCAAATATGAGAGTTACTAACGTTTATATGATGACGACGAAGTCGGTTTACTCATTGTAGACATAAGAAAATCATATTGAGCTTACGTGATTCCCATATGATTGGCGGGTATGATATATATATATATATATATATATATATATATATATATATATATATATATATATATGTATCATGCATTTCATATCAGTCGCCCTCAGAGGCACTCAAATGTTACATGTTGTATCGTCTCTATGTCTCTTTACATTACTATTCTTATTCATGCTTTCCTAGATTACATACTCGATGCTTTATTCATACTGACGTCCCTTTTTCTTGGGGATGCTGCGTTTCATGCCCGTAGGTTCTGATAGACAGATTGACAGTTCTTCTAGTAGGCTATCATTTCAGCGGAAGGTGTTGGTGCACTCCACTTATTCCGCAGCTGCCTATTTGGTCAATATTTTTTTAGACATGTATTAATTGGTATGGCAGGGCCCTGTCCCGAACTTTATGATGTTTATATACTTTTAGAAACTTGTAGACAGATGTCATGTATATAGATACTTGTATGGCCTTGTCGACCTATGTTTTGCGTTTACAAATGATCATGTCGGCCTTATAAGCCCGTATATCACATGTATAAGTCTGTATATCATGTTAGATACTCCTATGTCTAGTATTACCTTATGATTTATTATGTTTATATCATGACGTCCCTTCTGGCCCATGTACACATGATGGTATGCTCATAAAGATACGTTACGTTGGTACTCGATTGAGTAAGGCATTAACTGCCTGTGGTCGTGACAGGATATTTGTTTAAGTTGTATTGTATTTCTACTTAAACATCTTATTTAATTGAACACCACTAATTAAAAAAATAAAGGTATATCTAAAAAATGACCTACTGAACTAATTCTCAAACGTCTAATATTTTGTTGGCAAAAGCGACTAATAATTGAGATCAGAGCGGATATTAATTATGACAACCAAAAAAACTAGGATTTATTGCTTATATATAAATTTGACTTTCATGGGGGTAACAACGAAAATACAATATCTAATGTACATTGTGTGTTTTTTAATAATATTTTAGCATACCTTGGAGAAAAATGCTTAACAGCCTTACCAACTGAATATTTGTTTAAATTTCTTTTTATCATTTCTTAAAACATTTTATTTGGTTAACATATTTGTATACGGTCAGAACGGACCTTCCCTTCTTGGTACTAATCGAGGTTGGATCATGATAGGCCACTGTTCGACCTCGTATTTTATCGAGCCTCAATATGGAGTCAGGTTGCTGAACTCTTGATTCGAGGAACATTCAAGGACGATGATCAACCAAGATCGAGACCGAGTGGAACGAAAAGCGAGTGAGATCGAAGGGCGTTTACTCAGCCGAGTAACGGTAAGCCGAAACGTCCGTGATCGGGAGAGGATTATGGAGACAATCTCAGCTCGAATCAAGAGAATGCTGGTTAATTAGTAAATCATGGAATTTCTTACTGTAGTTAGAATTGTACCATAAGTAGAACTCATCCATTGTAGAAAGGGTGGTTTAATCATTTGTAAAGGGATCAGATTATCACTATTCAAAGCATTATACTACATTTTTCTTTTAAGCTTTCAATACTCAGTTGCTCACTTTATATTTTCCAATAGCTTACTCGTTTGGTTTGAGAGAAATCTAGCTCGAGGACTAAAGCTACACATCTCATTTGGTTTGCTTTATTTTTATTTACAGTCAATTTCTAATATGATTTAAATATTTTCTCAATTCGTGCCAAGTGAAATCACATATCTTTAAAACTACTTATAGATTCAACTGTTATCCGTTTTTAGGGTAAACAGTTTGGTGCCCACCATGGGGCTAAGGATAATAGTGATTTCCTGGTACTAACTTTCGTAACACACACTACTTTATACTTGTTCTTGTGAGTAACTTTGATTCCAGGATCAGCATGTCGACCTCTCAAGCAACACCCACACACATAAACAATGGCCTTGGTTTTCATGGCGAGAATGACAACATAGCTGCCCGGGGAACGAAGTATCTCTAGTTGACTTCGATGGAGTCCCGACTGTAGACCCAATCGACGTTAGTTCCCATGTTGACATTGATGCAAACCTGGTCATCGACCCCGAGAATAGCATCCATAGAGACGTTCGATCAACCGGTCAGAATGCATAGGGCGGCGAAGAAGGCGGGATTAACCTTCGAATGATATTCGAAATGTTGCAGGCCCAACAAGCTGCAATAACACGACTCCAAAACCAGAACAATGCACCAAGCAGGATTGAGCCCGAACCATCACTGGAAGTTGTTCATAGGGCTGAATTGGTTCCAAAAAGATCAAACGGGAATGAATCATGGACCGATCCCCCTATCATGAAGATTCTCGAAGAGCTGACAAAGTGGGTGGAATCAGGGGAGAAGAAGATTGAAGCAAATGACAAGAAGGTAAAAATATATAACTCTAGAGTTGATCAAATTTTGGGGGCATCACCGATTTTAAAGGGCTTGTATTCAAAGAAGTTCATGCAAAAGCCCCCCTCCCCCCTTCTCCCCGAGCGCGGCTCCTAAACCCATTCCCAAGAAGTTCTGCATGCTAGAAATCCCCAAGTATAAAGGAACGACCGATCCCAATGAGCATGTCACTTCGTACACATGCACAATTAAGGGGAACGATCTGGAGGACGATGAGATCGAGTCCGTATTGTTGAACAAATTTGGGGAGACCTTATCAAAGGGAGAAATGATATGGTACGACAATTTGCCACCCAAATCCATTGATTCTTTTGCCATGCTCGCAGAGTTAAAGCACACGTCGGAGCCATAAAGGTCGAGACTAGGAAGTTGGACCTCTTCAAGGTAAAACAGAAAGATAACGAGATGCTCAGAGAGTTTGTGTCTAGGTTCCAGATGGAATGCATGGATCTAGTACCGGTTGTCAATGATTGGGCCATTCATTCCTTCACTCAAGTATTAAACGTACAAAGCTCGGTGGCCTAACAACACTCAAAGCAGAACTTGATTGAATACCCAACTGTCACCTGGACCGATGTGCATAATAAGTATTAGTCAAAGATTTAGGTCGCAGACGACCAATTGGGAACTCCTTCCGGGTCCGTTTATCCTATCAGGACAGTCGACAAACTTAAAAGGGATATTGGCCGATAACCACGGTCAAACAGAGATCATTACAAGCCATATAACAGATATCGGAGAAACAATGGGCCTGGACGCAACCCCATTCGAGGTGATAGAATAAACAATCGAGTCCAGAGCTCTTGTGGGCTCATGAGTTAGAGTGGTTTCGAAAGGAATGTCGAGCCCAAAGAAGCACTGCGACTATTGGAATACAAATTCAACGTTGATGCATCAGCTATCGTATCGTCCATTGGGTACATAAAAAATACTAGGTGGCCTCAACCTCTACACACTAATCTGGCCCAAAGAAATCCTAATCAAATGTGCACGGATCACGACACCCATGGCCATAGGACAGAAGATTGCAGAAAGTTAAGGGAGGAGGTAGCCCAATTGTTCAACGAGGGGCATCTTCGGGAATTCTTAAGCGATCGGGCTAAGAACCACTTTAGGAACAAAGATTCAAATAGGTAGAACGAGCAAGAGGAACTACAACACGTAATCCACATGATTGTTGGAGGGGTTGATATTCCTCAGGGACCCGTATTTAAGCGCACCAAGGTGTCAACCACAAGGGAAAAGCAAACTCGGGATTATGTACCAGAAGGGACCTTGTCTTTCAATGACGAGGATGCAGAGGGGATTTTACAACCCCAAAATGATGCACTGGTAATATATGTTCTTATGAATAAAACTCAAGTTAAACGTGTTTTGATTGATCTAGGTAGCTCGGCAACATCATTCAGTCGAGAGTCGTAGAACAGCTCGGCCTACAAGATCAAGTTGTGCCCGCGGCTCGAGTACTTAACGGCTTCAACATGGCATCGAAACAACCAAAGACGAAATAAATTTGTTAGTTAACGTGGCCTGGACCATCCAAAAAATGAAATTCATGTGATCGAGGGTGACGTGAGGTATAACGCCCTATTCGGAAGGCCATGGATCCATAATACGAAGGTGGTACCCTCGAACCTTCACCGAGTTCTGAAGTTACCGACACTAGAGGGAGTCAAAACGGTCTACGGGGATCAGCCCTCCGCCAAGTAAATGTTTGCAGTTGACGAAGGTGATACCAATATCGACACTCTCATCAATAAAAGGATCGGATTCGAAGGGAAAACAGGAGGTCAAATAGCAACCACAGACACCGGCCTCGACCCAGTCAGGGAAATAGGGGATTGAAGAGGATGATGACTAAGGGTTCCCTCGGTCTTTCATAGTCCTCGATGATTTCGACACCACCAAGTCGACAGTCGAAAAGCTGGAACAAGTCACACTAACCGAGCATCAGCCCGAACGAAAGGTATACCTGGAAACGGGGCTAGCCCCCGAGCTCAGGGGAAACTTATTATATTCCTTAAAGCTAACATGAATTGCTTTGCTTGGTCCGATCTCGATATGACAGGGATCCCACCAGATATCACCAGTCATAAACTAAGCGTGGATCCGAAATTCCACCCCGTGAAGTAAAAAAGAAGACCAAATTTTGAGGTCAAGCATGCCTTCGTAAAGGACAAGGTAACCAAACTTCTTAAAATAGGATCCATTCAGGAAGTAAAGTATCTCGAGTGGTTAGCGAACGTAGTGAAAGTCCCTAAGAAGGGAAATAAACTTAGAATATGTTTAGATTATAACGACATGAATAAAGCGTGTCCCAATGATTCTTTTACTTTGCCTAATATCGATCGTATGATCGATTCTACAACCAACCACGTGATCCTCGATTTTCTCAATGCCTATTCCGGGTACAACCAAATACAGATGAACGTGGAGGATCAGGAAAAGACCTCGTTTATCACTAAGTACGGCACCTAGTGTTATTATGTAATGCCATTCAGACTAAAAATGCTGGTGCAACTTATCAACGCCTAGTAAACCGGAAGTTCGAAGAACAAATTGGAAAATCAATGGAGGTTTATATTGATGACATGTTAGTAAAGTATCTGCGAGCAGAGGACTATTTGAAGCATTTGCAAGAAACTTTCGGTATACTAAAAAGGTACAACATGAAGCTCAACCAAGACAAATGTGCATTCGGGGTCGGCTCAGGAAAGTTTCTCCGCTTCATGGTGTCCAATCAAGGAATTGAGATCAACCCCGATAAAATCAAAGCTATCGAGGACATCACGACAATAGACAATGTAAAGGTCGTACAGAGGCTAACGGGATTCATAGTCGCTCTGGTTGATTCATCTCGAGATTCTCAGATAAGAGCCACCGATTCTTCTCATTACAAAAGAAGAAGAATAACTTCATGTGGACCCCGAAATGACAACATGCCCTGGAAGAGCCTAAACGGTATTTATCGAGCCCGTCGCTACTTCACATGCCAAAAGCAGACGAGCAGCTTTACCAGTATTTAGCATTATCAGAGATAGCTGTAAGTGGAGTCTTGGTCCTAAGAACGAGGTATGCAATTCCCTATCTATTATTTTAGTCGGACTTTAGGTGAGGCCGAAACCAGACATCCACACCTAGAAAAATTTGCGCTCTCTTTAATAAGTGCCTCTAGAAAACTAAAACCATACTTTCAATGACATCTAATATGTGTTGTAACGTGTAATCCACTTTGAAATATTTTGCGCAGCCCGAGCTTTTGGGTTAGTTGACCAAATGGGCCGTAGAAATCAGCGGGTACGATATTGAATATCGAACCCGAACAACCATCAAGTCTACAATCTTGGCAGACTTCGTGGCTAACTTCACGCCGGCCCTCGTATCCGAGGTTGAAAGAGAACTATTAGTGAAACCGGGTACATCCTGGGGAGTCTAGACCCTGTTTAGGGACGGTGCTTCGAACACAAAAGGGTTCGGACTAGGCATCGTGTTAAAACCACCCACAGGTAATATAGTTAGACAATCTATCAAGAATATAAAATTGACTAACAATGAGGCTGAATATGAGGCCATGATTGGAGGTCTCGATTTAGCTAAAGACTTGGGAGCGGAGGTCATCGAGGACAAGTGTGATTCCCTCCCATGGTAAACCAAGTTAACAGGACATTTGAAGTCCGTGAAGATCGAATGCAGAGATACTTGGATAAGCTACAGATAACTCTACATCGATTCAAGGAATGGACCTTGCAACATGTACCTCGAGATCTGAAGTGTGAGGCCGATGCCCTCACAAACTTAGGGTCATCGGTCGAAGACGAAGAACTCAATTCAGGGGCTATCGTACAACTCATGAGATCGTTAATCGAAGAAGGTCATGCCGAGATAAACTCAATAAGTTTGACCTGGGATTGGAGAAACATATACGTAGATTATTTAAAGAACGGAAAGCTCCCATCAGATCCAAATTAGTCGAGAGCTCTACGCACGAAGGCAACATGATTCACCTTGTCTGAAGATGGAACATTTTTCAGAAGGATGTTCGATGGTCCATTAGCGATATGTTTGGGACCGGGAGATACCGAATATGTCCTAAGGGAAGTCCACGAGGGAACTTGCGGCAATCATTCTGGTGCCGAATCATTGGTCCACAAAGTGATCAGAGTCGGGTACTACTGGATTGACATGGAGAAAGTTTCAAAGAAGTTCGTTCGAAAATGCGACAAATGCCAAAGGCATGAGCCAATGATTCATCGACCCGGGGAACTACTCCATTTGGTCTTATCCCCATGGTCATTCATGGAATGGGGAATGGACATCGTTGGCCCTCTTCCTTTGGCCCCAAGTAAAGATCAGTTTATTTTATTTATGACTGATTATTTCTCTAAGTGGGTTGAAGCACATGCTTTTGAGTAAGTCAGAGAAAAGGAGGTCATAGGTTTTATTTGGGACCATATCATATGTCGATTCGAGATAACCTCCGAGATTTTGTGTGATAATTGAAAGAAGTTCATTGGTAGCAAGGTGACTAAATTTCTCTAGGATCACAATATCAAAAGGATCCTAACAACACCTTATCACCCCAGCGGGAACGGTCAAGACGAATCAACCAACAAAACCATCATCCAAAATCTTAAGAAGAAACTGATGAAGCCAAAGGGAAATGGAGTGAAATACTACCTGAGGTTCTGTGGCATACCACACAACATCAAAATCCAGTACCAGAGCTACCCCAATCTCATTAGTTTATGGCACCGAAGCTCTAATTCTGGTCGAGGTCGGAGAACCTAGCATCAGGTTCCGATATGCAACAGAAGAGTCAAATAACGAGGCCTTGACTACGAGCCTAGAATTGTTGGATGAAAAACGCAAAGCCGCTCTCGTCCGATTGGCCGCCCAAAAATAGCAGATCGAAAGATACTACAATCGAAGAACCAATCTTCGAAATTTTAACATCGGGGAGTTGGTGCTAAGGAAAGTCACTCTCAACACCTGAAATCCAAATGAAGGAAAACTGGTCCGAACTAGGAAGGACCATACCAGATTCTCAAAGTCACCAGAAAAGGATCCTACAAGCTCGGAACGGTGAATGGGGAACAACTACCGAGTAACTGGAGTATATCACACCTAAAAAGATACTACTGCTAAGGTACGCCCCCTTCCATTTTCATTTTTATTTTAGGCTAACTCTTACAAGTGATCAATAAGAATCGTTAGTGGATTTTTTTGCAGATGAAACAAAGTCTTTAGGTCTGAAAGCACGTATTGCACTCTTTTTCCCTTAGACTGGTTTTGTCCCAAATGAGTTTTTCGGCAAGGTTTTTAACGAGGAAACAGTGAATCGTGCTATCTTAGAATCAATCCCGATTACGAATCGGCATCGAAGAAAAATTCAACAGTATCCAAGGCTTCTTTGCAATCAACCTCGAATACTGGGGGTGTTGACCTTGAATGTCAACTTTATTGCAAGGAAATTATTTCATAATAGTGGGGTCTCGATAGGTGAAATTTGTAAGGGCCAAACAGTCAAACGCGAACGGTGCCCACATAGGTTGCTCAAACCCTGGAACAAAACATGTACGCATGGGTAATAATTTTTCACAAGAATAAAGAGAAGTATTTTTTCTTGCCATTATCTCATGTCTTAAAAAAGTTTTTCTACTTTACAATTTCATACTATCGATCTATTATGGAAAAGAGCCCAAAGGCCAATCATAACCAGAGTTTGGATAATCACCCCCACACTCAAGGACTACCGTCCGAAAAATAAATTTGAACAGATCGAATTACTGAGCATCGAGGGCATAAAACCTTTTAGGCAACCCTCAAATTTTAAAGGCCGCGACCATACTCACTCGGGACAATCGTTCAGCTCAAACAACCTGAATTATAAGACCTCGAGGACAAAAGACCTAATACGCACTTCCCCAATCTATAAAGGCCACGATTACCCCACTCGGGGACTATTACTCCAGGTAAGCCTGAAGTAAACGAGAAAACAAGCCCAACAAGAAAATCTCGTACTAAAAGGCTACAGTCGAGTTAACACGGGCCGGAGGCGTCCGAATTCCGTAACAAAAAAAGCCTTCGAATTCTTTCATAACAAGTTTAAAAAAGGGCTACCCCCGACAAAGTTATAAAAGGCTTCGATAATATCGAGCCCCAAAATACTAACGAATGCAAAGGTAGTTCGAACTCACGAACAATTCCATATTATCTCATGTTAAAGGCATTTCTTATTAAAAATTACAAAACAGAAAAGAAGTAAAGACTGAAAAGCCGAAAAAGGAAAGAAAAGACTTATTTTCATATACAAAATATGTTTTCCTTACACAGGACAAATCAGCCAAGTACACAAAATTTTACAACGACCCAAAATGACCGGAGAAAAAATTAAAAAAAAAAAGAACAAAAATATACTAAGTCCTAAGTGGCTTGGTCTCCACAGGAAGCAGCAGATCCGTCCTCAAGATATTCTCCATCTTCAAACTCACTGAGGCTATCAGAGTCATCCTCAGGAAAGGCCACCTTCGAGCCCAGTTTTACTTCTGCTCAGGAATTAATGATCTCGGCCGCAATGTTTAAATCTCAGGATTGAGCATTCTCGAGGGACTCCCTTCGAGCTTGCCACTTTTCATGATATATCATGCTCCTAGCTTTGGTCTGGATGGCTGCGACGTCTATTTTGAATTGGGCCACCTTTTCATCGGCCTTAATGCCAGCCTCGGCCACCTCAGACTTAGGCTCCTCGAGCTTGTTGGAGGTTGAATCCATATACGCAAGATTTTTGATCTTCTTTGTGTGCTCCGAGTTTTCCCCTTTTTCCTCTCAGAGCTAAGTCTTGGCCGAATCCAATTGTGCTTGGATGGTCTCTTTCATCGCAGCCAAGATATCCATGCTTTCCTTGAAAGCCTCAGCCTCGGCCCGTACATCATCCACCTGCTTGCTGAGCTGATCGATCTACTCGAGCCTCTGTTGGATATGTATAATTGGGTCATTAGTTGTTATCTCTAACTCAGCCTCACTATCATGAAGCCTTTAGAGTACCTGTTCGGCTATGTCAGCGTGCTCATCCCGAGCTGCGACCAAATCGACCCGGAGTCTTTCACTAAGGAGCCTATAGGTATCGCTCTTCTCAGTAAGGATCCAAACTTCGGCCTTGTGCTCCTCTCGAACTCTAACGAAGGCTTCGTGGTGCAGCACCGAATCCTACAAGTAAGGAAAACGTTGTTAAGAGTAATCTGCAATTCCAAGTATAAAGAACGTAAGGAATAAATTCTAGAAGATTACCCGATTTAGAGCGTGTTGGGCCTCGTTGAACAGGCATGTGCCCCACAACATTCATCATTACTTGGTCATTTCGGTAACCAAGCTCTCAGATAGCTGGAAACCCTAACGCGCGAGGGGGAGGGGACTCAAGCATCCTTCGGGACGGTCAACATTATATGCCATCTGCAGTTTGGGTTAGCAATCGGAGCCGGGAACTGGCCTACCAACCTCGAGCTCGATGGAGATCTAGTAGACCCCGGTGACAGTATTTTCTTTGGCACCGATAAGTCGTCAAATCCAGGGATATCCTCGGAAGTAGCAGCTTCGAGCCCGTGAGAGAAACCATGGAGATCAAACCGCTGACTTTCCAGCATATTGGCCTCTCGAATCATGGTATCTAAAATTTGGGGGGAGTCAGAAATGTCGACTACCCCGAGCAAGACCCCGGTGACCTCTTCTGTTGTTTGGGAAGCCTTGCCTTGAGACTTTCCCTCTGCCGTCTTTGCCGGAGATAGGGTGACCTTTGTTCTTCTCGACTTAGGGACCTTGGCCGAAGCTCCTTTGTCGATTGCCTCAGGTTCGGAGGACTTCTGTACCGAAACCGTAGCCCGCGGACGAGACACCAACCATGTTTATTCTTCTTCAGACTCATCCATTAGTATAAGGACTAAGTCCAAATATAAGGGAATGACATTTCCCTTGGTCTTACGAGGCCTCTTCGTCAGTTTTTTCGCTTCCGAGCCCAGGGGACTCGGGGCCCTCATCCTCGTTTTCTCCTTGGCCGACTTTGGAGTTGAAGGTTGGGGAAGGATGTCTTTATCACCGAAAGGAGGTCTCATCGCAAAATCCTTCCCGAGACCTGCAAAAGAAAGGGAGGCAAGTTAGTTGAGAAAAGACTAAGGCGACAAACAGTTAGAGAGTAGAAATTTACCATGGTTGCGAGCCTCCCATCGACCCTTTGAAAGCTCCATCCAAGCACGATCGGAGTAGGGCCTCTGAGATACCAAGCCTTCGACCAATCTTTTCAACTCCAGAACCGTGTCGGGCATCTAAGCCACAGCTGCAACGCGAAAATAAAAATCAGCAAAGGTGGAAGGATATGAAAATGGCAAAGCGAGCATTCAAGGGAAAGGCACTTACGGTTCATGTTCCATCTCTCTAGGAAAGACATGTCTTCCGCAGGGATCAGGCCGAAGTCCTTATTCGGTCAAACCTGTCAATCCAGCCGTGATCACGGGTCACGTCGATACTGGAGAACGTGGCTCTACTGGCCCGGCAAGCGAGCTTAATTAGTCCTCAATATAGTCGGAGACTGTAGAGGCACATAAGATGATCGAGGCTAAAGGATCATCCCTAGATCTTGCTCGTAAAAAATAGAGAAGGACGACGTTTTTCCAAAACGACGGATGGATATAGCCCAGGGTAACATCGTACCTTTTGCAGAAGGCTACTATTACAGGATCCAAAGGGCTAAACGTAAAGGGGTAAGTGTAAACACTTAGATACCCCTCTACATATATGGTGATCGATTCCTCAGGAGAAGGAACGACCACATTATTATTCTTCCAGTTGCAATCTTCTTTGAACTTATCGAGGATGCCCTCAGTAATGGTGCGCATGTACCTCGATATTGGCTCGCACCTGCCCTGCACCGATGTCTTCTCTATATTAAAATCAGCGACACTCGGGCACCCCGCCGGAATGAATTCCTCATGGTGGGGCTCCGCCGCAACCGCATCGCCAACAAGACACGATGAAGAAGGAGCCTCTTTTTGTGGCACAATTTTTGATGTTTTGGCCATTTGTGAAAAGCAAATCAAAAAGCAAGGAAATTTTTTAAGGTTCAAGAAATTTGGATGTGAAAATTGAGAAGTAAAGGATTCTTCGAAAGCAAGAGTAGGGGAGGTTGTAAAAGTTTGAATGAAAGAAGGTTGAGGTTTTTATAGGTTGAAGGCGACGATTCAGAATCACGTAGTGGCTCACCAACGTATGACAAGCATTTAATGCCTTGGTAACTGGATTGACAGGACGTTTTGTTTCTTGCGTCACGGTCGAGCTAGTCACTGAGGTCATCGCTCGAAAAGATGGAGCTCGGGAATTCATGTCGTTTCTCTTCATCTCTATTTCTAAGAAACGAGGGGACTATTTGTAGACTCTTAGAATGGACCTGCCTTTCTTGTGACTAATCGAGGTTGGATCATGATAAGCCACTGTTTGGCCGCGTATTATATCGAGCCTCAATATGGAGTCAGGTTGCTGAACTCTTGATTCGAGGACCAGTCAAGGACGATGATCAACCAAGATCGAGACCGAGCGGAACGAAAATCGAGTGAGATCGAAGGAAGTTTACCTAGTCGAGTAACGGTAAGCCGAAACATCCGTGATCGGGCGAGGATCACGGCTGCAATCTCGACACGAATCAAGAGAATGCTGGTTAATTAGCAAATCATGGGATTTCTTACCATATTTAGAATTGTACCATAAGTAGAACTCCTCCACTGTAGAAAGGGGAAAGGGGGGTTTAATCATTTGTAAAGGGATCAGATTATCACTATACAAAGCAATATACTAGATTTTTCTCTTAAGCTTTCAATACTCTGTTGCTCAGTTCATATTTTCCAATAGCATACTCGTTTGGTTGGAGGGCGACCTAGCTCGAGGGCTAAAGCTACACATCTCATTTGGTTTGCTTTATTTTTATTTACAGTCAATTTCTAATACTGATTTAAACTTTTTTTCAATTTTTGCCAAGTGAAATCACATATTCTTAAAACTTCTTATAAATTCAATTGTTATCCGTTTTTAGGGTAAACAATATTCCTTCCGAACAATAAGGATATGTTAGAAAAAGAATAATAGTTAACTTCTCATTTTTAAGGGGCGGTCTATGCATTTGGCCATGAGGTTTCTCTACTTAGCTTCATTGTTAAATTTTCTTTTTTTTCCAAGTCATTTTTATTTTTATTCCTTCAAATTTGAGTTTGGTCACGTGCGAATTGTAAATAATGCTATTCTGGTTAGTTAGCTCCCATTTATGACCCTCTATCTAAACTCTAGAAATACGTTAAAGATTGACTTGAAACTTGAAAGGCTTTCCACGCGGTTTCGTTCATTTCACCACATAAAAAAGACAAAAACAAAATCTCTCCTCTCTTTTTGTCCAGATTTGTTTTTTTTAAATTTAATTCCCGGAAATTCGTCACTTGCAAACTTCCTCTATCCCTATGTATGGGATAACTTTTTCTTTTGTCTATTTCGAATCAGTGACATATTTTTCTATTTAAAACACAATTCAACTATAAACTGCACATTATATTTTTTAATGAGAAAATTTATAATCACATTAATATTTATTATTATATAAATTAAAACATAGGGGGTACTATTTGGTCAAAGGACTCATGTTCATGACCCTCTAAGCTTTATAAATGTAATAAAGAATAACTTGAGAGAACTTCCTTGATGTTTTTCTCCTTATTCTCGTCATTAGAAATTTCTCTTTATTGTTTCATTTTCTTATGAGATTCTTTATTCCATCAATTAACAAGAATCAAGCTCCCTCACAAGTTTTTCCTTCTATATGTAACGACCCGGTCTGTCGTTACGTAAAACTTGCATTAGAATTTTTGTTATTGACTTGTTATAGATTGGTTATACTGTATTTGATGTGTTAGAGTTGATAGAGTTGAAATCGAATGGTTGTAGTGAGAGTTCAGTCAATTAGCCTTTAAAAATAGCCTTAAAATGGGAAAAGTCAACTAAGAGTTGACTTATTGGTAAACGATATCGGAATGCGGATTTTATGGTTCGGATAGCTTCGTTAGGTGATTTGCGACTTAGGAGTGTGTTCAGAATAGTTTTGTGATGTCCGGTGTAGAATTAGGCTTGAATTGGCGAAAGTTAGTTTTTGGTGATTTTTGGTCGGCAGTGGAAAATAGTCTATCGGGGTCGGAATGGAATTCCGACAATTGGAACATGTTCATAATGTCATTTTGGATGTGTCTGCAATATTTCAGGTCAATCGGAGTTGTTTTGGATAGTTTCGGCATCTTTGGTGGATTTTAGAAATTTCAAAGTTCTTAGGCTTGAATCCGATGTAAATTTGGTGTTTTGATGTTAGTTTTGGTGTTTTGAGAGTGAAACTAAGTTTGAATGATCATATGTGATGTGTTGGTATAGTTGGTTGGGGTCCCAAGGAGCTCGGGTGAGTTTTGGATAGGTTTGGGCTGCGTTGTGCTCGTTTTCTTATGCTTCGGCGTCGTTTCTTCAAGCATAAATGATATCATATAGAAAACATGAGCTCCGATTACTGATTTGAATGAATTATTAGATCCGTATCGTAGTTACGGACCCGTATCAAAAAGAATCATCGAATTTGGGCATCGTACGAGGATTTTATGGCCATTTTACCAAGATTGCCCAGATTTTTTAGGTTAATGACGAAATTGCCCCTGACGGCGTATTAAAAACCTACACTATTTGCAAATCTTAAAACCTACATAACTCCTTCATTATAAGGTCAAATTGAGTGATTCAAAAGCCTAAATTGATTAGAATTTCACAAGGAATCCATTGGGAGCAGTAAAACGCGTGAACATTATATATATAACAAGCAGTTCGAGTTTTCTTCCAATTTTTGACCGGGGAAAAGCTTTTTGGGCGATTTTTGAAGGAGAAAATCTGTGGGTATCACAGAGGTAAGCAATTTAATTTTTAAAACTCGTTTATGGGTGATTATAGACCATAACTCCAGCCTTTAATTCATGAAAAATAGAAGAAAAATAGGATTTTGGGGCATGAGATTATGAGACCTTCAAGGGTCGATTTGAGGGGTCAAACGGACTCTGATTTCGGTGTTCTTTATATGTACAGACTCGTGGGAAGACGAAGAACACTTTTGTATAAAACTTTATGAGTTTCGGGATGCGGTCCGGGGGGTCGGGTTTTGACCGGTTTCGGATTTTTGAGTTAAATTCGATATTTTTCAATTGGAATTTATTCCTTAAGCATATGTTGATGATAAAAATCTGAACTTGGTAGATTTGGAGCCTTCGGAGGTTGATTCGAGAGGCAAGCGTGTTGCGGAATAATTCCGGGCTAGTTTTGAGGTAAGTAATGTCTTGAAATCCTGTCCTGAGGGTATGAAACCCCGGATTATGCACCCTTTTACGGGTTTTGAACTGGAAAGATAGAAACTTTGAAAATATCTCCGTATTTAGGCTACCATTGAGTTGCTAAACTGATTTTTAAGCTTATGCTTAATTAGTATTTATATATTATGATATGTTTTGAGCTGTAAGCCGTGTTTGAGGCCTAGTGCCGATCTGTTTACCCCTTGGGGGACTATTTTACTGTGTTTGCTCACTTGATATGTTGTGAATTACACTCAGTCGTTTCCTGATAAATGGTTTTGACACTCAGAG